>VXAZ01005997.1:1402039-1508039 GCA_013399875.1 Gymnorhina tibicen
TTTTTTTGTGTGTTGTGCAGCCTGGCTGGTGGCTTGCACTGGCCTCACTTGAAGTCTCTACAGTAATGGCCATAACAAAGGGAATCGCACAAGTATTAATGAAGTCTCAGGGACTGGGAAGGTCCTTTGAGTACAAATGTGAGGACTGTGACTCCAGCAGCTTGGAGGAAGGGAAATTGTCCGTCCCAGAAGTCTTTCATGAGAAAGGACAATGTGTTTTTACTACTCTGTGTCTGAGAGGAAAGCCAGTAATTCTCAACAGTTTTACTCCCTGGCCTGCTTCAGGCGGGTGGTAGGAATTTGGGCTGTGCTGAGTTGATCCAACACCAGAAAATCCCACAGCCATTCTATCTCCATGCCATAGCCAGTCCACTGAATAATTAAAACATCAGCAGGTGCCTGCAAAAAATTGCCCACAAGTGTAGGCTCTCTTGGTACTAAAACAGATTTAAAATTTTCAGCAGAGATAATGATTTCTACAGCAAATTTAAATGAAACTTACAAATACATAACTGAAAATTGGACTATGACGCAGTTAAGATCATTTCTTTAGGTGCATCACTACTACTGGTGTTTCATTTTCTAGAAAGCAGGACATGGTAAAGTGCAATAATATATCATTATGAAACACTGTTTGGAAGCTCACTTGACCTTTCAATCTTGGTACTTTCCATATTAATCCCATGCTGCATAAATTATAAGAGGGAAGATAAATATTTAGTTTCTTACTGTTCTGAGCAAAGTCCCACAATGTTTTCTTTGCTGGCTGGAGCAATTCTGAGCAACCAGGAAGGAGGCAAGCAGCCTGGTTGTCTTCCCAGGATACTGGATACACAGACTGCACATCTAATTGCAAAAACAGAGAGTAAGGAGTGGAATTGCAGGCAGGTTTTTTTCAGATTTTCAGAGAGACATAAATACAGGAGAGTGGAGGAAGAAAGGGAAGTAGAAGACTAAGGAAAACTACTTTATTCAATTCACTGACACTGTGGTACCTAAATTTGCTGTTGATTTATGGAAAGGCTTTCAAAGCCCCCTCCCTCAAATTATTATTCAGTACGAATTGCTCTCAGAGGCTTTGAACATTTCCCCACCAAGTACTCCAGGAAAGAAAAACCAAAAGATCCTTCCAAATCAAAACATACAGCTCAGAAACTGATTTTTCTTTTTTCTGTGATTTATCAGCCTGAATTAAGACTGTTTGGTATGAAAATTTTGCCCAGAGGATTTACATATATGTGAGCAATTTTCCTCTTATTCCCACCACAGTGTTGGAGTCAAAAGCATTTCAAGAACTTTATCAAGTTGCCCAGTAGGTCTAATGGTTTACTCAAACCAGTTACCCTGAGTAACATCAGTGCTTTCTTTAACTAATTTATCCTTGGCTATCCTCAGTGAGTTAAATCCATGTATTCAAGCCTCTTGCAAGTTCCCATGAAGTTTAGCTCCAGTTTTTGGCTTCAGCAGAAGCAGAAATTGCACAATGCAAGGACTGTGAGTTAAATCACTATTGCAGATGATTGTAGATCTACAAGGGAAGAGGTCGAAGGTGGGTCTTTATATATGTAATGTTGGTATCACTTGTGAAACTGGATGGACAAGTTAAAGCAGAAAAGTGAGGAAGTTGGGAGACAGCTGATTAAAAACTGATAGCTTGTATTTCTAGGAAGTTTAAAACTATTTAATTGCCTCTGGGTTTTTTTTGATCTTGCTGGCAACTTGAACAGCTGATGTCATAGACTTCTTAGTTTCCAGACTCTAACAGAATTTAGACACATCAAATAAGCAATCAATTTTTGTATGGAGCAGACTTGTAATTTGTAAGGCGTGTTCAGCTGCTGAGTTTTCTGGCCTCTTACAAACTCTTCATTTCACTAAAACAACAATATACTGATGGTCCTGAGGCAAAAAGGACTTCCAGAGCCTTTAGAGGGAGTCCTATACAAAGAGTACGTGTGAAACTCTTGAAGTCTATCTTCTCCCCTCATCGAGTGTTAATGGGATTTGTATTGATTCATTGATGGGAGATTACACTCCTTAGTGTCTTTGTCATTAATACTTATTGGTAAAATGTACAACATGTGGAAGGTCAATATCTCATCCATATCCTTTCTTTTTTTTTAACTTTGGTTTCTGGTAGTTGGAAAAGGGGCTCTGAAGTAACAGCCAAGTGCAACAGGGGTTGTTAAAGAGGCCCCAGCTACCAGCAGCCAAGAGGAAATCTTCAAATATTGATTTTCACAAACAGATTGACTTCACTTCTCCCTATACATACAGTACCAGAATGATGTAAAAAAAAAAAAAAAGTTAGACAAATATTTATACATATGGCTAATGAGAACACCTGGCATAGCAGGAAAACAAGCTAACGGGAAAGAGATGGAATGGATGTGGATCTCACGGTGTGTATTGCATCCCAAGCAGCTTGTTTCCTCTACTGATGTCTCCTTCAAAGAGCCTTTTGCTCCAGAGAATGAACGTGCTGGAGCTGCTGCCCTTGGAGGCAGTTGGGTTCCCACTCTACCTCAGTGTAAAAGCAAAAGCCACCCTCCTTTGGAGGAGGGCTTGTTAAAACCTTCAGGTGCCAGTGCCTTTGCAGGGATGTTGAGCAGGTGGTGATGGCATTTGGACAAAGACATTTGTCTCCCAGGACCTGGGCTGGCACCACCAATTTATCTCATGCTGACCACAAAACAACCATCACCTGATAAAGACTTTCATTTATTGCCAGTGACTGGTAAATCTCTGGAGCTTTGCTTGGGACAAATACCAATTCAGCTGCCAAACCTTATCTGAACTATCTGAACCTCTCGTGTCTGAAAGAATTGGGCTGGAAATCTCATCAGATAAGGATTTACTCTGTGATTGACTCTAGTTATTGCTTCCAGATGGGTTAGAATTACTGACATAACTGCCCCTTTTGCTTGGTATTTGGTGTATCCAATTCTGGCTCAGGACATGGGAGAAAAGTATAATTGACAAAAAAAAAAAGTATATATTGTTTAAATGTTGATTGTTGTTCATTTTCTTAGCTTTTATTCTCCAGTCTCCATTTCCTAGTTGCTCCTGAACTGTAGAGAAATATGTACTTTTTCAGCAGAGAGCCCTCTGATTTCAATGAAATCTTTGAACATTGGCCTACCTTGTTTTGGTAATTCATAATAAAAGCAGATAATCAGGAAGGGTGGGAGATGATCATACCACCTCATTTAGGAGAGATGATGAATGAAAAGCCATTATACATACAGATAACTGAACTGCCTCACTGTACTTTTATTCTTTTTTTTTTCTCCTTGCATAAAGAAGTCAGATAAATAAAGTATTCTGTTGAGAGATGCTCACAACAATTCAATTTCTAAATATTTCCCTTGCTTATTTACATTTTTACAGTGTACTCACATTTTTAAGTGCAATGTTTCATTCAATCAACAAGTCGTTTTTTTTCCCCCTAATTTCTTGGTTTTCTGACATTTTGAGAAGTTGTTTACTAGTGTTGATTGACAACTGTGCCCACCTCCTTGGCCAGACTTTTTCTGATGAACAGGAAAACTGAAAATTCCTTTGTCTTACTCTTATGGAATAAACCAAAGGCTACTGTAGCAGTAAAGAAACAACCAGAAAGACAGTATCGCTGGCATGAGGAGGGAAAAGTCTGGCACTGACAATGGGCCAGGAATCTGTGAGAATGAGAAGGGTGAACTTCACATGAGAAGCACAGGATACAGACAAGGACTGAGGTTGTTCAGATGGTTTTTAGTGTCAAGGCATTGCTTGTTAGGGGCTGGCAGATGCACCAGAGGGATTGGGATAAAAAGGGAGCAGAAGTTGGTACGTTTGAAAAAGCAAAGTGTATCTTGCAAATGAGAAGACAAAATGTCCATTACTGTAAATCTATGATATGTCCACAAGCACCACGAGATTTTGATGGTGCAGCATCTTCATGCAAGGTCATCTAGTGATTAGGAAGGGAGGAATTCCCAAATGACTACAGGTCAATGGTCCCTCTAGTTCTCTAACCTGTCTCTGACAGAGCCAATTTTGAAAGAAGAACTGTGGAGTAGTTTCCCAAGGGAAGCAGTGGAAGTCCCATGTCAGGGGACTTTTACAACTAGACCAGACAAAACACTAGAAAATGTACTGTAGCTGTAGCGAGCAATTCTGCATCAGCAGGGAGATGGGTTGAATGATCTAATATGGCTCTTCCATCTGCAGTTCCTGTGAGTCTATGAATCACATTTCTGTGTGGCAATGCAGCCGAGTAAATACAGTGCAGAGCAGTAGCAGCAGCTATCTTGGTATCTCTGTAACAGTAACACGAGTAAATTAGGCAGACAGATTCCAAAAAGGGATATATTTGAGTCTCCAGTTCTAAATCCATCTGTTCAAACTGGCTATAGCACAG
This sequence comes from Gymnorhina tibicen, assembly GCA_013399875.1. NCBI lineage: Eukaryota > Metazoa > Chordata > Aves > Passeriformes > Artamidae > Gymnorhina > Gymnorhina tibicen. The sequence continues at coordinate 1,406,442 of VXAZ01005997.1, forward strand.
TTTGCAACTGCTAATTCCTAAGTGGTTCAGGCTGGATAACAAGATATTTTGTGTCAGGTATGCTATTAGCAAAGAACTAACCCATTATTCATTCCTGTTTTGTTGTACAGAGGTAGTGTTCCCTAACCGGGCACATTTTGGATTAATACAAAGACTGGCCCAGCTATCTATAGCCTCTGTGAATTTTAACTTTAACCATATGGAAGGATCTTGCAAAAGTAGACTATAAAAACTGAAAATATGTCAGTTTAAGACGCAAAGTGTCTTCTGACTGGATAAGCAAGGGTGGAAGGATTGAAACATCTTATTACCAGACAAATGTGCTCAAGCTTTATCCTGGTCCTGTGCCTACATGATCCAGACAGAAATGAATTCATGGACAGTTGGGTGGGTGTCAAAGCTGACCATATGTCAGATCAACCAAACATTTCTTTTGTGCATCCAACCAAGTCCAGTGGGTCAACTAGGCTTAGAAAAACTTCTAACTTTGTTGATTGATTTGGGAAAGGGAAGTATCAAACATATCACACTCCACTGTCAACAGTAATCACCACCGAACAGGATTATGTGGAACAAACTTTCAAGATACTTCTGTGGAAATAAGGGCCATATACAGAGATGTTACACAGATGTTCTACAGTTGAAAAAAAGTCCAGTGTTTCACTGATTACTTCACAGGAGAAATTTCTGTAGCAGCCAGGAAGATACTTTTTCATAAATCAACAGGAAAGGAAGTGTTTATGACTTCTCTTGTTCTTTTCATTCTGGTTGCAAACTCCTACAATCCCAACCACCAAAGACTCGTGTTTTTCATCACTGCTCAATCCATCCCCTCACAGCCATCATCTATCCACAGCCCTTTTCAGCTGTCTTCATTAAGTGTTACTCCATTTCCTGGGATTGTAGCATGATGTTTCATATTTGAATATGATGTACCATATTTGATGACTGGTGATCCCAAAGTTATTTCCCCTTAACTGGCTTCTGAGAGTGCAAGAAGGTCACCACCTCCTGAGCATCACTTCTGATGGGGGAGGCTGTAGCACCTACAGCACATCCAAACCCAGAGGCTGGGCATTTATATGGTACATCATTAGAGACTAACTACATACATTTACTTGTGTGTGTATCTCAACCACACCATGGAATATCCAGGTTTTTAGTAGTCAGCCGGCCTCCATGAGTACCCTGACTATTCATGAACGTACTGAAGAATTCACTTTCATGACGTCTAGACCTGGTGATTTATTCATTCTGAACTGCAACATCATTTCTTCGCTATTCTTCATTCATTTTTTCCTCATTTAAAAAGTTTCATTCACCCAGTCATAAATAAGTAAGTAAATAAATAAATAACCAATTGCACACCTTTGTGAAGAATGAAATTGAACTGTTTATAAATAAACCATAAGCTGAAATGCAGTTGCATAAACTGTTTGATAAACACTTAGGAAAAGAGCTATCGGAAAAAAAAATCCATCTTTGTGTTTTTCACTGGAAAAACGAAAACCATTTTCAGGTAGGAGAAATATTTGCACCTTTTCCTCTATTTTTGAACTGACTTGGTATAAAATTCGTTACCAGAAAATGTTGAAACTGGTAACAGATTACTGCTTGAATGTAATAGTTAGAAAGTTTTTCCACTAACACTTAAAAAAGACTTGGACTTGTTTATTACTGTTAAAGGAGAATGTCTTGTCTGTAGCTGTCTTAAGGTTTGGCACCTGATCTGGACAAATCAGCCAAATCCCCTTGACAGTCAAAGAAACAGGCTCCTTTCCAGCCCAGCCCAAGAAAGACATCTGCAGTAGGTGCTATGAAGAGCTATGAAGAGACAACCTGGACAAGTAGCTTTGACATCTAAATTTTGGCTGGTTAAAGCTGGATTAGATGAGTTCCCCCATAAGGTCCTCTCAAACTAGGAGAACATTTTTTTCCCCTGCTATGAGTTGTTACTCAATGGCCAAAGGACCTATAGGCATCAGATGAAGTATATCTCTATAAACCCAGTAATAACAAAATGCAGAATCTTTGCCATGGCTGTAGAATGAATGCCAGCATTTAATAATCAGATGTGTATATTTACATTATATCTCTTTTGTACCTGGATTTGCAAGAAAGGAACCTAAAATTACAACAAACAAATGCTTGTAAGGCTTCAGAGCAAAATAGACTGCAACTAAACTCAGGAAGGATTATTATTACCTGTAGGTTTCTGGATTAAGCAAGGTGTTCACCGAGAGGTTTGTACTACAATATAGCCCCCAAACTTAAATGTTGTGACATTAGCAAGTAGCTTATAATTAAAGTATGTTGCCATTTCACCAGGCTTTCATTTATAGGATAAAGTGCAAATTCTATTCTCTATGAACTTTAGATACATCCAACTTTTTTCTTTGTTCTTTTCTTTAAAGCTTTGCAACAAATGCATCTCCATATGCTTATATTAGTTAATCTAGTATTAAACATATTGGCTGTGCAAAATGTTGGCATGCATTAATAAATGTTTTCATTTTTTTATTATTTTTTTTTTTCCCCCTTACTTTAAATTCTTCCTTTGACTACACAAGCAACAGCTGTCTAGCTTCCTGTTCAGTACTGGATCTAATGCCTCTACAGAAATCTAGGTCAAAACACTTGGAATGCATGAATATCAAACAGAGTTTTCAAAACAGCAAATGAATACATCTTTAACTGGTGACATTTTCCTGTAGCATATGGCTGCAAGCTCAGGGGACTGCATGCTTTTTTGATGAATATGTTCCGTCAAAAACTAAGGAATGGCAGTGGGCTTCTATCACCTTCTGTTTTGCCTTATGAAATGATAATACAAACTCATAAATGGATACTACTATCACAAGACTCCTGCCTTTTGTCCAATCCCGAAGTAGTACAAGGCCTACTGGTTAAGAGCCTCACTCTTTGGTCATGTTAAAGTATGAAAGATAACTGTCAAAGATGCATTTTTGTAAAGCACTTGCCCATGTCACGGAGGGCGTAAGATTACCTGCATTTCCATACGAGTGGAAAACAGCAACATACGGTACCAGGAAAGAGGCACACATTAATTCTAGAATTCCACTAAGACATTAAATCCTGCATATAATTTCTTCAAAAGAATGGCACAGTATAACAAAGGTAATATTAATATAGTTTAGCTTGACAACGCAAATATTCAGGGAAAGTTGTACATTTTTAATGCTAGAAATAAGAGAATACGAGAATAAAGAAAGAAACCAAAATTAAAGTGCTGGCATCTCAGTAAACCCCATATCAACATAAAAGCGTCAGTCCAAAGAAGGCTGCTCTAACAAGCTTGTCTGCTCCTCTCTGAGAAGAAAGCACAGGTTTGGCAGCAACACCAGAGACTGTTGAATAATTAACCAACTACCAATTCTGACCAGTAGGAAACGATGGAGCAATTATTTCTGGTCATGTATTCGTCTTCTCAAACAGTAAAAAAAATATTCCTGTCTAATACCTCCTCAGGCTGATGAAACAGGTAGAAAATCTTCTAAATACTCTTGAACATTCCGTAAGACCTAGAGTTGGAAATGCATGTCAGCTGGAAGCACACTGGCTCACTTGTGGGATTTGCAGGGGCTTGTGCAGGGTTTTAAAACAGGAATGTGGCCAAGGTCTCTGCAGTTTCTGACCTCCAATACCCTGTGAGATGTAGTGGGGCAAACAAATCTGAATTCAGGTTCTGTTCAAAGCAGCCAACAGGTTTTTTCTGGGTTGACACTCACGGTGCAAATGTGAGAATTGAGCCCATCCAGGTAAGTTCTGATTATACAAAACAGTTTTCATATGAAAGTCTGATTTTAAATAACTGTTTGAGTGACATAAGGGCTGTGTGCTGCTGAGTAGGTATCAGGGCTTCTCCTGTGGTTTGAAGTTTCTTTTCAGTTATGTAGACTCTCCCCACTTTCTGCCCTTCTTCATCTCCCAAGTGCCATATTACAACAATCAAGAATCTAAATTTCACTGTTCCTCTCTGATACTTCACCAGTTTCACATCACCTTGCTGGCTCAGCTTGTAGCTCCAGGAAGAGACTGAAGAAATAAGAGTCTGAGAGGGAAAAAAAATCAGAATTCAGTGGATTTTGAGTAGTTTTTTTTAACAGTTTTTGTTAATAAAGCCAGTTCACTAAAAGACGGATGGATGAACAAAGGAAGTGATCAAATAAAGAATGATTATCATTAGCCTCCTATGCACTCCTCAGAGTTTATAGGAAATATATCTGTTTTTAAAGCTATTTAAGAGAGGTGCTTTATATATATTTAAAAAAAAAAAAGAAAAGGAATTGGTTAAATAAAAATGAAAAATAGAAATCCTTTTGAAACAGATAGTTTTATTTCCCTGCATTTTTCTACTATTTCTAAGTGCAGTTTTGGAAACATACAGTCTTTTTTTCTTCCCTCTTTGTCTCCCTTGGTGTCTTTTATATATCTTATTGCCACTTGGGTGAAACTTCACTACATTTAACCCTATAAAGGGAACAGCATGTGTTTAACCTTCACACTTTGGGCAAGTGTATTTCTTATAAACACCCCTATCAGCATAATATTTATAGCAGGGGTAAACTGATTAGACTATGGATGTGTTTAGTCACTGGTGACCCCTTTATGTCACCCAGTGGTCCACTTAATATCTTCTCCCTGATTGAGAAATATTAACAATTCATCCCATGTTATCCATTTGAATGACTCTTTTTTATCTCAGCAAAATAAAAAATAAGGCCATTTTCCCAACGCCTTTCCGAGCAGTTGGATGACATATTTTTAAAATATTCTTTTCATTCATGACTCTTTAAATTTTTATTGTTGTAATGGGTTAACTTAGGTACATTTTTTCTCTCAGGATAGTAGTCAAATTTAAATTCACTTGATGTTGGGTAAATGAACCAAAATGCCTGGTTGGTACAGGATGTGAAGTAACAAATTAAATTACTTAACTTTGAAGATGAAGATATATTTTCTCTGAAATCAACGGAAAAAAATAGTACTACTTAGTTTTACATTCTTTAGTTCTAAAATCCCGTTATTTACATTAAACGGAAGGACCTGTATCAATCCAGCTATGGGAAAGAGAAAGCCAGCAGAGCTACACAGCCAACTGAGCAGGGACAGTAATGTTTGAGCTGTGAAAGCAAAGCTCATTTATGTTCTAAGCTTATTTTATTTTTCTTAAATCAACATTAAGAAGGAAAAGTTGAGATATTAATTACCCATTTACTGCCAATGTAGCGGAAAATGTAATTTATAGACCACTTGCAAAAAAAGTGCTTGCTTAATTTAAGAACTCAAATTATTCAAATAACATTTTGAATTTGATTATTCGTATAATTGAAATGTTGCTCTATCAGCCTGAATTGCTTCTCTGAGTTACAACCTGAGCAACAGTTAACTAAGATCACACCCACTGTGGAGATTGCCGTAAATGTGAGCAGGAAAGGGAGGGAGACTAAGCCAATGTCCAGCACTTACCTGGAGAAATTTATGGGCCAAGCATCAAGGTTTAATTGGAATTTGACATTTTCACAGGCTCTCTACACACAAAGTTGTTGGCACGCCCTTAATTTTCCCATATGGACTATATCAAATTAATTTGGTCCCACAGATCTGCATCCCTGAAATGAGCGATGTGCAGAAGGCAAACTGTCTATGTCTGCACCGTCTGTGCCTTCGATCAGGCATCGGTCACTGTGCTGTGACCAAGGCACAACCAAATTTATATTCTGGTTCACCAAGCCAGAAATTCTGGTACTGTGGACTACAGATGTTGAAAGTGAAGTTTGCCCAGTCCTTCTCTAAGAGCCTCCTGAAATCTCTACAGTATATTGCCACTGAATCCAGCCTGTGGAACATTAACACTGAAAGCAGGGATCTGCACTTCTGAAATTCTGACACGGATAATATGAAATATATTTCTCTTTTCTGCAATGCCAAGAAAAACAGCGCAGAATCAATACAACCAGATACAGGTTATCTATTGACTAAAATCTTCATTTTGCTTAGGAAAGACACCTTTGAACTCAAAGATATCTGCTTGTATCTTTGCAATTTCCAAAATAAGTGTTTCCTATCTATAGTAAGAGGGAAAAAGAGATTAAATGGGATGAAGGACAAATGCAACATTGCATACTTGGCACCTAAAACACGCACAGAAATAAACCTTTGAAGCACAGAGCACATGAGGCTTTAGTGAAACTGGAGAAGACCTACTTCATATTTCAAAAATGGATTAAGATATTTAAACAATCTTGCATCCATACAGAAAGGGTCTCATCTGGCCTAGTGCACATTTGATTTCAATGCACCTGGACTTTCTTAGTAGTGGTATCTCAGCTTTTCCAGGATTTAGAAAAGAGTTTCAAACAGATCTAACACCTTTAAATTCTCTACAGCAATTGCATGCCAATTACTTTTTGCTTAATAGATGTAAAGGATATTATAGTTATTTATAAGTTATAGGTTAGATATAATCACTAAGAGTAATTTATTATTCTTGGCACAATTTCCATGATATCATCCTCTTCTCTCTACCTGGCTGTTAGAGAAGCCAAAGGATCCTCAGGAGAAACAGAAGCACAAGCTCATGTTAGGGACTACAGGAGAAAAACATTAAGCTCTTTCTTCCTAACACAGAAATAAACTGAGAACATGACAAAAATTCATAATGGAAGATACATTCACAAAAGTTTCTGAATTCCTATGTGTCTAGGTGGAGATGACAGTACACATTCATTAACTTGGGCGAGCAATAGAAACTCTTTACATCTCTGAAAATAACTGAAAACTTTTTTTGCTGAAAAATATAAACACTAAAATTAATATTAAAACCTGAAGTTTACTCAGAAACACTTAGGAAATATTTATAAACAAGCAATAATAAAGTATTGTAACAAAAAGGTGCCCCATATCTTTAGGTACAGGTATTTTTGCTTCTGTTATATATGACTAGAAGTTCTCAGGAAAACATTAGTCCATTGTGAAAACTTTTTGGCCCCTGATGTTGTTATTTCAAATCTAATGACATCCTGCTAAATCAAACAAATCAAAACAGACCCCAAACTGTGGGATTTTCGAAGGAAATGTGGCCATTTATGTCTCATTGAGTTTAAATACCTAACTTCATCAGAATCTAAAAATCCTATCCATAGCCAAAGACTTGGTGTATAACAAGTTGGAAGGATTTTAAATGACAGATGAGCTTTGAGAATTATGGATGAAATTAAGTAGAGGCTTTTTTTTCCCCAAATTCTCAATGTCTGCAACAACTATGCTTCATACTTCGCTGCTGAGAATATGAAACACTTGGACAGCCAATGGCATGATGTTTTCTGGTTTTTTTTTCACACCCTTCTTTCCCAGCTTGTCTTTTCTTGTCTAGTCTTTTCTTTTCTAAACAAGTCTAATTCACTCTTCACATTTCAGCTTCCCCATCCTCCAATCTTTATTATTCTTTCCTTCTAGTCAGCCTGCCTTTCAGCTAAGAAAAAGAGGGGTTAATAAAGCCATGATTAAGCTGTAAAAGGCTGACATTTAGATATCAACTATGAATCAACAGCTGAAGTATTAGTGAAATGATTTTGTAATTTTTTTTTTTTCCCTAGCACGGGCACCCTGTGCTGCAGCTCTTCTCTTATGTTCCACTTTTCCAAGGTGCAAAGGGAGAAATCACAAGTAGTGTCACTCCCATCCATGGCCCTGCCCGGCTGTACGCTCGCCTGCCAAGTCTCGATGATAAAAAATCAGAATATTTTTGCCCTGAGAAACTAAAGGTGGAGTTATTAAACCCATTGGAGCAGCTTATCTCGGGAGCGTTTTACCCTGGCTCACAGGCAGCCAACTGAGGCGCGAGCCAAACTAGACAGAGAGAGACGGAGGAGAGGAGAGAGGCGGCACAGAGACCCCATTAGCGATTCCCCCGCCGCAGTCTGAGTGGCAGCTGGGAACAAGGCACTAACTGTTTGCCCGTTGCCCATTCTTGTGTTATTGGGTAAAATAAAAGTTCTTTTCTCTGAGAATCTTTGTACAATAAAACAACTCTCAGTCATTCTCGAGTCAGGGGAGAGGAGAAAAGGGCCTCAGTGTAAAGTGCTGCAAACTGGCACATTGTTTCCAGTCATTTTCTCACTATTCACATATAAGGGGAAAGAAGAGGGAGGAAAAAAAAGGGCAGAGGGATGAGAAAGGAGGGGGAGGGAGGAGGGGCGGCTCAGGGTATCTTTTGACAGAAATGTCAGATGTGCGGGGCTGCCGGGGGAGGACAGGGTGAAGTGTGTGTCTAAGGAGGGCAAGTTTTGCCTGAAAGTCTCCAGATGAACTCCTGGCCACACACTTCCCCCAGCCCTGACTCTTTGCCCGTCACCTTTTTCTCTCCTTGGCTAAGATGGGATAGAAAGCAGCTTCTCTGAGACCTGGAGGTCGGAGTGATCCAAATGCTGCTCTGCAGAGAAAGGACAAGACAGGCACTTCCCTCCCTCCCCTTGCTGCATTTCTCATGGTTTTCCTAATAACAGACACACTTAGCAATTTAATTAGCAGGAACTCTACAGAGCTGAAGGTCTGACTCCTGTACATGACATCTTCTATTTCCAGGGATCAACAGCATAATAAATAGCCACACAAAGGTTTTTAATGAAATCTTTTATTCAAGAGTCTTGCATGAACTTGGCTCATATTAGGTGTTTCCACAATAATAATAATTAAAAAAACCAAAGAGCCACATGACACTTGTCAAATGCACAAAGTAGGGCACTATAACTCCCTAAACCACAATAGCAAAACTCCTCTACCACTTGGATGAACCAGCCCCTGGAAGTCCTGACTGCAGGCTCTCAACTCAGAAGTTACATACTGAGGTCTGAAATTTGCAGAAAGGCATTTACCCCAGCCGAAATTCAAGATCCTTCAAATAACTGTGAAGTAACAACACAAGTGAATACAGGATTAGTGGCACTAAAACAAAGTTTCTGGCATTTCCTTCATGGTTCTTGCAAAGTAGGAAAGGCAAAAGCATCCTGAAAGGGACAATTTAAGTGTGAATCTGAAAGTGAGGAGAACTTAAAGGACTGATAGAGAAGTGGTAGGTAAGAGTAAGGCATGTCAGAAGGGGACATGGAAAATCATGGCACAGTATTTGTTTGATGGCTAATTTATTCTCATGCCAAGACCTGGATGTAGATCCAGTCTGAACAGAGAGGCTGCTGGATTTCTTGAACATGCCCACATCAAGCCACCTTTGGGACATGGTCTGTGGGGTTTGTACCAGTGGGAGGCTGCATCTCCTCAAAGTCTTCCATTCAGAAATCCCATATATGATTATACATCTCATGGAGTCCTCAGCGAATGTCCTGTGCCAGTGTCACTGTGTAACTAAAGTTACCATGGGATTTTAATTCAGTAGAGGGAGCTGTGGGTGAAACTGATGCAGTTCCAGCCCAGGGAAGATTGATTGTGTTCATTCAGCCCCCACAGCCTGAAAATGCTCCCTATTTATTTTATTCAAGTTCTTGTTACAACACATCCTTGAGTTGCCAAGCCAGTTTTTTTCCACTAGCAAAAGTCCTTTCCTTTTCCCTGTTCACTTCTGTGGTACAATCAATCCCAAGAGCACTCTTGTTTTTGCCCCCCTAGTGCCAAATCTGTTTCATAATGGCTACATGTATTACACCAGAGAAAGCTCAATATTTTAGAGAGCTCACAGAGACTTGGCTGCCACTTGTTTTGTATTTAAGCATGGCACTGATCTGGATCAGAATACATCCCAGCCTTTGGGATAGCCAGGACCTATCATCTGAGCAATTCAATCCATAGCAATTCTATCTAATTCAAGGTTATCTCCAATGCCCTTGGCAAGATTTTTTTAAGTAGACTAGTGTTAAAAACGACATTTACAGTGATTTTGCATCATGATCACAATGATTTCATAGCTTTGTGGCTGCCACGGAAGCCCACTGAAACATAATGCTAGAAGAATAATTTTATCAGTTCAAACTGTCATCCAGTAAAAAGAAAAAAAACTATTGGCCAGAGACTAAAGGATAAAGTAAGTTCAAGTACTGGAGCAGAAGTTTGTGAGCCATAACTGATCCAGCAGAAGCTAGAAGTACATTTGCACATAGGCTAGTAAATTATGTATTTGTCCCCTTAGTGTAAAAAATGCCAGTCCACTCAGCAAGCAGAGTGTGTCACAAGTCAGGTGCTGTTCCCTTCAAAGCACCTCTGGAGCCCCTGTCTTTCCTACCTGTCCATGGAATTGGAAAGGTTTATTTGAACACAAGCTGCACACTGTATTTGGCCAGGGCTTTTACAGTTCACCTCTCAAGTCTCTGCTCAGCAAAACTGAAGTTTATTTCTCTTCATGGGCTCTAATCTTCTGAAAATAGCTATTTTTCTGATTTCAAAATTGGACTGAATAAATAACATTGCCATTAATGAGCTTCATAAAGCTGTTGTACAAACTGAACTAAACCAGAATATAAAAAATAGCATGGGTCCAACAGTTTATTTGCACTACTTTTCCGCTATTTTCCATTCTTCCTTTCTCCTTACTTCACATCCATCAAGACTGATAGACAACACAAACACACTAACTTGCTCTGTGGGTTCAAGACAGTGATAACAGTTGTCAACAAAAAATTGCAGAGTAATGGTACATGTAAGGACACCCTGTCAACTGATACTACTTTTTGTCATGTTCGAATTTGGAAAAAAATGCTTTGACACTGAATTTCTTTGGTGATGTTCCTGTGCTGCTCCTAACCTCTACATGAGCCAGAAGTGAGGTCTGGAGCAGTGGAAATAGTAGTGGAGAGAGTGTCATGCTCCAGCTCTGTGGCTGGAGGTGGATTCTCTGTAGATAAGTAGAACAGATCAAACACACATTTGGAAAGTTTCATAAAGCTGCCTGTGGAGCAGAAACACTCACTGATAGTTTATCCTTGTTTAGTATCTGATGAAAAAGATCCTTTTTTGTGGTAGTTTACAGTGTATTTGAAACTGCTTTGTCCCATTAGCCCAGTGAACAACCACTTGCTTATGTGAGTTATGGGAAACCCTTACGTTCATAAGAAGTGGATTTAAATGTACTGGCTGAACATCCACAGGGACTTATTCAGTCTAATTTTGGGCCACTAAAATTATCACCACTGTCATTACTCTTTCTATTATTATTAGTATTAATGATTATTATTATTATTATGTGTAACTCTATCATGTTGTCAAAAGGCTTTAAAGCAAGATAAATGGCAAATTTGAAAAACACTTTGAAATTAGCATGCAGCTATTAGAAAAGTCTGTAAAACTTTATGGTCCTGTTAATGCAATGTTTTGTGGAAAATTTCTTAAAACTGTTTTTCTAGCAAGATATCGTGATGAGCACACAGGAGATTCAAAATGATGAAGGCATGGAGACTTAAGAAAAACAACATGCGGCCATTGGGCTGAGAGACTCAAAAGACTTTCCAGTGCTAAATTTGTACCTGGCTCATACATATATACAGCTGTGTATGAGCATGACCTTCAGATATTATCTTATTATAATTATTATTTAAGCATTTGCTTTGTTATTTAAACCTGTACAAAACTCTCCTGTTCCTGAGAGTTTGGGGTGTAGAGAGAGTGAAATCCACTGGCGGTGTGGAGTCTGTGACTAGAGACTCCTGACTGCTGATCCTGCCCCTGCTGCTGATTTGGAAACCATTGTTTTGTCTTGCTTAGGAATAGTCACCCTCATCCAGCAAAAGTAGTTGTCTGTGTCCCTATTACTCCCATTATTTCATGCAGCAAGTACATTGCATGAAGGTACAGATGATATGCAATTTTTTTGTGATTTTTTTCTTTGCTGTCCCATCTTCTAAGTAGTTAAAATTCAAAGGCCATAGATAAAATATGATGGAAATACCAAATTCATCTTTTCAGTGTGAATTGCAGCAGGCAGAGTTTTCCAAAGGCCTTTGGATTCCAGCACAACTTCATGATTTCAGAGGCTTATAAATGACAGTAGCATTTTAACCTTAAAATGTGTCATGAAAATGAAACTGCAGAGTTTTCTCTGCAATTCTGACTTCAGAACATATGCTATATGGAATAACCTTCCAGCTCAGACTTCTTTGCTTTTAACAGCCACAGTCAGAGCCGTGACTGAGGGAAGAAAATGTGTCAGTGCACCCTTGAGCAGAAAGTTGAGGAGCTTCATTGGAGTTCCCAATAAAAATATATGTCTAAAAGCAAATACAGTATTTTATGTTAGATATAAATTAATTTTTATTAATGTGATATTCACATAAAAAGAATATTTGTGATTGCAATCATCAAATTGTCAAAGTGGTTCAACCCTGTCTCCTTCTAGATCTCCAGGAAGGTTTTCGAATTAGTTTCATGTCATGTGAATGATTCTTTAAACTCCAGCTTTCAAGTGACTTTCATGAATATCACTACACATGCAGAATGCTGATGCTCTTTTGTCTAAACTTGACATCTGGACCCAAAAAGACTCATTTAACTGAATGAAATGAAATATCACTTAGTTAAAAAGTGGCTTTTGAACGATCATCCTTTACCACCACTTATCTTTAAAGAAAAGTAAGTGTACACAAACACACATCCATGCAGCTCCCCAAATCTCTGAATAAGCTCCTAACTCTCTGTGTACAGTGCTACTTGACAGAGCTATAGGGCTGCATAATTACCCCAACTCCTGCATCAGGCAGGGAAAGTTGGTGACATGTTGAGTGAAATGCTACACTGTGTTAATAACGGTTTTGAAAGAAATCAGAAAAGTTAATCATGTGTGGACACAGGGTTAAGAAGCAATGTAACAGACTATTAAGTTTAATATAGATATGTGATATAAGCATATGCAGACAGCCATTAGCATAAATTCATGTTACAGAAGAGCAGTGCAGCATCGTGCGCGATGGATTTATTGCACACGCGGTGTGCGGGGCGGGCACCAGAACGAGGGAGAAATGGGTCAACAAATTCATAGGCAGGTCTTGAGTCAGATTGGCAGAACCAGGGCAAATGCAACCAGGCTGCTTTTCAGTGGTGATGTTGTCTCAGAGTGACTATCTATCACACAACAGTCAAATCGCTCTGCTGCTGTTTTCTATGGGTTTGAGCATGAAGACGTCAAAGTCGGGAGTGCACATGAGGTCCTCTGCTTTGCATTCTTACTGTGTGATGAGGACAGCTCTCACAGATCAATTTCTGCTCCCTGGTTCTGTAATGGATATACTGACAAATTCTGCAAAAGTAAAAAGGCTGATGCTGCTCACCAAGAATAAGAATTTCAGAAGCCTCCTTGTATTTGTCCCATTTACCTGATTCCAGGATCCCTCAGTCACACTGTATTGATTTTACCCAGTTATCAACAGAGATGAGTGAAGAATCTGTAACAAGTTCTGAGAATTTTCCTCCTTTTTCTCTTCGCAGAATGTCAAAATTATTCATTACACAAATCCACTGAAGAATTCCCCCAGTTTGCTAACTGCCTGTGCTGCTATTTGACATTATCTAAATATATGTGGTTAAAACTGGCTCCTGCTAACTATTCTTTCTTGAAAAATTGATTGCAAGCACATTTCTTGAAGATGACTAAAAAAAAAAAAAAAGTTCAAAATAATTTACAGCTAAATTGGCCACAATGAATTGTGTCATATCCCAAGAGACTGCAAGATGGAATAGCGGGAACTCCCAAAGTTTGTTTATAACAACCAGCATTTTCCCTCCTCCTCTCTGGTTAGTGCAATGCAGAGCAATTGGGAAGAGGCCACAACTGGAGTTTTGACAACATTTATAGCATGTATAAATTGCACTGAACCACTTGTCCTTCATAATCCCAGAAAGAGCTTTTACACTCAAGATGCTTCCTGCATTCTGTGTTCCTCCTAGCAATAAAAGCCCACAACAAAATAGTGGTAGGGCCTGATTCAATTTAATACTGGTCTCTTCACAATACCTGCAACTGTTTAATGTTATGAATCCTTAGAGTTATGCTACTCTTTCATCAACAAAAGGAAGGGTTACAACCTTCCCCATGTACAATGTTTTTATTGTATTTTGCCTTTGGGAATTGCCAGCCCAGTCTAATCTCTATCTAATGGTGTGTGAGGGAGAAAGTCTCCCATCAGCTCAAAGAGTCATTGATATTCAGGTGAGATCCAAGCTGTTTTCCAAAGTTTGATCATTCCTTCATCTTCAAGGGCTGTTTGGCATCTTATCACTCACATGTGAAATCAGGTCTAAAGGCGATTGTCCTTAGTGAACTTCAGCGTGGGTCCAAATTTTGCTCAGCATATTTGCAAAATTCTCCAGATTTCAGATTTTTAGCTGTCTGTAACATGGAGGATTTTGCAACTTGTTGTTTCAACAAATTACTCAGTTAAAACAGTTTCTATTCCTCCTGTAACCCCAGTTGGCTGAACATCTCAAAGTGATCAGTAGTGCATCTTACTAGGACTGCTTCAAGAGGCAAATCTAAAATAACTACAGGAGCCAATTTAGTGCTGAAATGTGAGCTTCTGCTCTGGAACACAAATCTTTGTCTGGAAGAAAGTGGTTTTCATGCATGCAAAGTTGTCTGTGAAGATTTTGTGATATCTGGCCTTTCCTGCATAAAAGATTATTCTGGATCCTAATGAACTTTTCGGTTCTGCATCCTATTTGCTGTCTGAATACTGGTTTTACCACCTGAATTGGAAGGAAGAAGATGGAGAAGATCTGTCTGACTGACAGGACACAAATTATTGGACAAACCAAGAAAGCTTGTGCTGATTGTACGAGGGTGCCAAAGAGCAGTTCAAAGCCAGTCTTCTTTAGGGATGGAAATGCTGGAATGACTTTTGGAACTACTGCTGAGCTGCTGATTATAGCTCACACACCAAGGATGATAACAGCAAAACACTGGGGTACTGAAATCATGGTTATCTCGTGGAAGAGGTTAGTATACAGCAGAAAAAGGCTTCCCATTTTTGAGGGGAAGGAAAGGAGAAAGAAGGGAAAGATGTACATTCTCAGCCGTTTGTTCCGGCTATCTTGAAAAATAAGGAGAAAAGGGGAATGGTTGAGAGAAAATGAAACCTCCACACTGGAACCAAATGCAGTATATGTACAGATTGATTTATATAGTGCAGATACTTTGAAGAAAATTTTAATGCTGAATTCTAGCTATGATATTTAGAATACAGCATTTTCTTGCTACCACTCTACTATGTTACGCTGAACATCTCCATTTCACTCTACCATGCCAATCTATATTTCAGTAAGAAAAGAACGTAGATAATAACACGAGGAAGATTTCCAGTGAAGTTCAAATGCAGGTTTCATAGGAAGAAAGCCCCAGCATTGTACTTGCCTTTGAGTGGCTGAAGAACTGAGCAAACTGCTCTGTATTCCCAGCCTGGCTCTTTCCTCCCTACCTAAAATAAAAAGCCCTCCCATCATGCTTATTAATATTCCAATTCATCAAAGCAATTGTTAAATAAAAAAAATAAAAAAAAAATAAAGGAAAAGAAAAAAGTTATTTCAGCACTGACAGAAATTATTCTAACATTACATTTCAATAAAATACCCCCTCCCCTTGTCCCCCTGTGTATAAGCAATCAATGGGTTAAGTTTAGATCACTAACGTATGTTCCATGACCCCAGAATGCTTCATCAAATGTACTCATTACCAACTGAGCAAGTGAATGAGTAGTTGTGAGCCGCAGTTTAAGCGCTGATGGGATTGTGTGTGAGCCCCAACGTGGCCGAGGTATTTAAATTTTGATTTTTGTAATGGGCTTTGACATGTTTCATTTCCTCCGAGGGAGCACTCAAGACCTCTGAAAGTAAATGTTGCTAAAAAGTCATCAAGGCAGAATATTAAAATGCCATCAAATGAAAATTTCACTAATGCAATCCGGCTAGGCCTTCAGGTACCCGAGCGAAAAGGGGAGTGTCAAAGGTCCCGCTTCTTTTAGTGAAACATTATTTGTTCCTCTTCACTGACTGTTTCTCCAAAATAAATTATTTAAAGTCTTATTTCTTTTTTCTCCTGGGCCTTTTAAAGTTCAACTACGCTGAGAGGAAATGTGGGGAGGGTTGCTGGGGGAAGGAGGTGTCATATGTGGAAATTTAACAAATTGCTGTGCATGCATCACGCGCTGGGAAGATTGGTTTACACTCGCTGGATGTCTGGAGCCTTGATACGGGCAGGGGACGGGCACTGACACGCTCTGGTACAGGACTTCAAACAAGCACAAGGGCAGAGACCCACACGTCTCACTGCAGGATCACAGCTCAAGGACGGGGTTCAGCCTAGAAGATATTAAGCACATTCCCTAGGAAATAGGAGGGATTGGAGAGCTGGTGAGCTCACCCAGCACCTTCCAGGGTTCCTCTCTTCCCCTGGAGACAAGAGGGCTGTTGTAAATTTTTCGGACCCATTCCCTATTGAAATGGTAAAGCAAGAAGCATTCAGAGAAGAGTAATGAGGTGGTAGGAAAGCAATGTGGTGGTGGGTGTAGGGATCTTTCTTTTCAGTGGAAGACAGAGCAAAGGCAAAAGGGCATTGTGCTCGGGATAAAAGAACTGGAGACTCTGGTTTCACTTCCACTTGTTTTATGCCTGTGTAAATCTGCAACTCTCTGGCCGTTCCTCCCGACTTACAACACTGGGCAAGACTTAAGCCCGTTGTTCCCAGGAATCTGGAGGCAAATCAGAAAAAAAAAATAACAGACAGTATTTAAAGAAGCGTCATTCCACTGAGCTTCATTCAGACTTTACGAGAAGGATGAAACAGAGGCACTCTGACCTTGTGCAGAATCCCTTCCCAGCTGACTCCACCAAGGATTTTGGAACAATGAACTCAACCAGTGGAACAGAGAAGAGGAGAACTGCACCATCAGGCCAAACCCTGATTGACCGAGTATAGGCAGGAGGCTTGCTACGGTCAAACTTCATAAAGCTGATTAACACATCTCTTCCTGATACAGACATAACCAGGAAGAGGGCAGGCAGCAACCATCAGGGGGACAAGCAACTATTAAGAGATGGCTGAAAAACAAGAGTTTCCAAATGATTTGTAACTACCCTTTGTAACCTTCTCACTGATGTTTTCTTCGAGCGAAGGGAGCAAGTGGGGTTGTTTTTCCCTTCTCTCAGCCATTTGTGTATCGCTCTTAACTTGAGGTAAATTCTGTACAATGTAGTTAATAAAAGCAAGTGAAAAGATATCTGAAGCAATCTCCCCAGTGGCTCCCCAAGTCCAGGGAAAAAAAAAATCCTCTTTGCACACCCACAAAGTAAGCAATCTCATTTCAAAACCCATTCTACCAGTTCCTGACATTGTCTGATTTCACATTAGCACAACGGATGGAAATGGCATTCAAGCTAATTATCTACAGGAGACTGAGCAAGAGGTTGAGGTGAGCTCCAAAAATTAAATAGGAAAAAGAAAAGAAACTAGAAAAACACAAAAAGCATTCCCCCAAAAGGCCCTGTAAAATCCTTTCCAAAAAATTCCAAAGCAGAAAACAGAGAGTATGATTTTTGGGAAATCCCCTGAAAACTAAGCCCAGCCTGGATGCCCGAGGAGAGAACCAGGCTCTTTGTCACCAGGGGAGTGCTGGAGTTTACAAAGCATACACAAATACTTCCCACTTTTGGGGGGGATTCTGCAAACACCTGATTTGTGAGCCATCTGCCAAAGTTGTGGCTCAGATGTGTTTCATCTCAATTGGGATTAGGGTGAGTGATCCAAAAATGTGTGTCTCAATCTAAATGTTGTGGGTCATGTCCCACGACATTGGTACCTTGTCTCCGCTGGTATTCAGTATGCAAATGCGATACAGCATGAAGTGATCCAACAGCAAGATGTGATTGGGAGGCAAAAGATAGGACAGTGTGTTGGGGAAAGGGAGAGAAGTAGCAGGATGCAGAAAAATGGAAACAAGAGATTGGGGCAAAGCGTTAAAAGGAATTAAGGTTGCAGGGCTGTGTGACTGGGAGATGTGAGAGCTGTTGGGAGAGCGTGGCTGGAAAATCATACAGAGACTGGAGGTGGCAATATCACATCCAAGGTGGGACCTCAGGAACAGAAACCTGAATGGGAATATTATTCTGACAAGACAACAGACCTCCGACTGGGAGAAAAAGGGTTATTTCCAAATAATGCTACTTCTTTTTCTACTTGGAAGGGGTTTATTTTGCTTGTTTTCAGAGTTTCAGTTAAACTTGAAAAACTAGAATTGCATTAAAACAAACAAATATAGTCCCCCTTGGGGCACCCAAGGTTACTCAGAACCCAATCTATATTTTCTTTCAGGTCAATCTTAATTTCAATATATTTTGACATTTAAATTGAGAGCTCATGATCTGATAGGCAAAACCAAAGACTTCAAGAATAACAGAAATTACAGAAAAGACAATACTCAATTTCTTCACACTTGGCAGTCATTTCCAGCAATAGTTACAGCTAGACAAATATTTTAGTTGTAAAAGCTTTCTTCAAAATGCCTTTTTGGTTTAAGAGCAAAGAAAAGAAAAAGTCAAACTGACCAAATTGTTTCTTTTGAAGAAGTCTAAGAAAAACTCCAATGTTTTGTTAATTTTTCTTTTTCAACTTGAATCGCTCTGTTCTCAGTACACTTTAAGTTGATTAAAATTAAGACTTCCCAAGAATAAAATATTTCACTGTGGATTGTTTTTTTATTCAACTCACTGAGGCATTCAGGACATTAACAAAGGCTCTTTTTCCGCTGGACTTTAAACAGTCTATTTACAAAAAAAAAATCACAAACAAGCTGAAAAATCAATTATTCACACAAATCTAGTATTGACCTTCTCTATAAATTACTCAGCCATCCAGTTCTGCGCACAAATTCATATGTAAGTCACAGTGAAACCAAAGGAAATTGTGAATATGAGAGTGGCTGTAACTAGACTGTTTAGCAAATCTTACAAGAAAACACATACTCAGAAAATAAACTAGCAAAGAGAACATGAGAACTAGCAAAAGAAGCTACATTTTCATTGCTTTTGAAGACAATTTTTGAAACTTCTGAAGAGTTCATTGGCAGTGAACAAGAAACCCCAAATTCCCTTCTGCTTCACAGATAACTCTTCTTTATGGTTTGTATTTTAAGGTTAGATTGAAGGACTGAGAGCCTCTGTTCTCTGCTGATTTCTAGTGTGATTTTTAATATGCTCAGAAAACAACGGGGAGACATCTGGAAGCACGATAGGATGAGGAAGGCTAGGAACAGGACAGGGCAGCCTGCAGGTGAATTTTAACCTAGCTGATCCAAGCAGACATTTGACCTTTGCTAAAGCCTGGTAGTTCCCATCTTCAGAGTTTCAGTGTCACACCACATTCACTGGGATGATGGCAGAAGAGCAATGAGGGATGCTCAAACTCCATCCATTCATATGGTCCAATTCTGTGCTTTTAATTCCACATATACTTCAAATCGCCGTGAATCTGAAACAGTTGGAAACCATTTGGGACTTTAGAGAGAATCTCTGTTGCAAAACCAATCTAAACTTTTTGTTGTTATTTTTTTCTCTTTGTGAGGTTCTTGCTTCACGGCAAATGATACAGAAAAGAAGCAAACCCTTCTAGAGACACTGTTTCGGGAAAGACTTTCAGTTGTCAAGGGGAACATGTGACAAACTCCTTCTACGCCAGAAAATCCTCTGGCCCTTTTTTATCTAACTTGGCACAATCAAGGTATGATGCTTACAGAATGCACTATGTTTACTTTAGTTTCTCTTCCAAACACTCAATCAATAGTGCAGCCTCACCGTCTTCTTTTGTACTTGGCAATTACAGCCTGGCTGCCGTGACACCCAGGTATCTCCATGTGTGTTACTCTGTTTCCTGCACAGGCAGCTCAAAGCAGGGCAGCAGCGTGTCTGCATCAAGGAACGGGGTCAGCAGTTTGTGTTTAAGCCACTGACTCCACACATGAACTTCCCCCACACTTTTTGCCTTTCTTTGACCTTCATGTATCTAACTGGAAAATGACTTTTTGAAGAAAGTGCTATTCACTGGAGAAGATTCCTAAACAGCAACAACAAAAGAAGAAGGGTTAATAAGGCCTTCCAAATTTTCCATTGGGACTTTTGACCTAACGCTTGGAATCCTGAAATCTCGATGTTTTTTTTTTTCCCCCCTCTGGTTGGATCTCTGAATTTTAGAGCACAGACTTACTGCAGTGTGGTGTGCATCCATGCAGTTTGGGAAGCTGCTTCTGACTGACAGATCCTGAAAGGCCCATAAGACACACCATGTTGATTGCCTCAAAACAAAAGCTTTAGGGTCTCTTCTGACAAGCCTGCCTCCTCCACTTAATATCTGAGATCTGCTGAGGTGGATTCTGGAAAGAATATTTTTCAGGAAGCACTAACAATGCACTTTAATTTTCCTCTGGACCTACTTGCTGCCGAAACACTCCCAGTTTGCTTCTGAGAAAACTACTTTCTGATGAACATTATTTTAAAAGTTAGTGCCTTGACCAGGAGAAAGATGAAGATGATTAGTTCTGGCTAATAATGAGAAAAATACTCAACAATTATTTGTACAAATGAAATGTTGCGGTGAAACCAGGTTTCTGTAGGTAAAGAGCCTCATTACATTCACCCTGCAAAAGCATTCTGCTTTCAAAAGCAAAAGACCCCAGCCCCCCCCCCACCAAAAAAAGAAGCTAACCCCAAACCTGCAGCTGTTGTAAACCTTCACGTTTGGTAAAAAAGGAAATCCCAGACAAGCACATAGCTCTGATTACACAGACTTTTAGTTTCCAGAGTTCCCTTGTATTTATAATCTTGCAAGGGAGAAAAAAAAGAAAAGATACAGAAGTTTTGGGTATTAGGGAAAGGTGAATAAAGCCATGGCTAAATGTATAGCTGCAGTGAAAACAGCAGAAAAAATAAAACAACATTTGGAATAAACCTGTTAAGGTAGGGGTACCAGTATACTGTATGAATAAGCAGTTTGTCATCACTTTGTCTGGAAAATTATGCGAAATAGAAATTCACAGAAATGCCACAAAAATAAAAAGCAGTAGTGAAATTCTTTCTTAAAATCATAAATGAAAACCAGGAGGACCCTTTAGCACTGGGGGATGGTGAGTCAGAGAGAAGACGAGTGAAAGAGTTTGGCAAAATAATGAACAGCTTAGAGAAGTTAAATCAAGGAATGATTTATCACTCTTCCTATAACCCAAGAACAAGGAAGTGCATTTAAATTTGAGAAGGTAAACAGTTTCCTTGGTGTTGCTTTTCTACCCAGTGACTTATTAACCTATGAGATTCATTACCACAAAGCCTCTCTGGAGTCCAAAGCAAGATTGAAAAAGCCATTTGACATTTATTTTGATAATGACAAAAACTACTGTTCATTTTGAACATCTTCAGCACACTTTTTCCAAGGGGTTGGGATAAACCCTCAGGCTCCCTGGCAGAAATCTAAACTCTAATTATTGAGGGTCAGGAAGAAACTTCTTCTCCTGGCAGGTCATCCCAGAGTTGCCCACTAGAGGGTCTCCAGGGTGTTCCTTGAAGGCATCTGGTCTTGGTCATCATTAATAGCAAAGAGAGGCCTTATCCAGGATAATCATTCCCATTTTCCCGTGTGCCGGTGTATTCCCGTATGCAAACCCTCTGCAAATGTCTGTGTTTTGCAGAGCAGCCCTTTCACTGGGGAGCTTTCCCGCAGGAAAAAGGGAAGTCTGCTTGTCCCTCTGCCTGGTTTTACCTCCCCAGTCCTCCAGGCTCGGATCAGAACAAAGAGCCGTGGGGGAGCAAGGGGAAGACATAAACCAGGAGTAACAATCCTGCATCCCTTTGCAGAGATTTTAATGGTATATGTGTGGAAAAGTAATAAATGGGACATAGCCCATTAGGCAAGAACAAATTTTCTTCCCATAATTTTATCTTTGTTTAATTGAATATTTAATTAGTATAAATATGAAACTAATTTTTTTATGTGTTCAGTACATTTAGCAAGAAGTGTTGATCCTGGTCTGCATCTTGAGAGGCATTTATGCAGACACGGACAGCAGCCATGCCCTTCTTGTCCCCTTCTGTGTGCTAATAGAAGTGAGCGGGTCATTTGGCATTAGCAAAGGAGTAACTTAGCATTTGCACTGAGCTGAATCTTGCCAGACTGTGTGCATATTGGAGCCAGTAGACAGCGGCTCCTTTCACGTTGATGAATGGCTTTTTTCAAGCGTTCTGCTCCCTAGTTATGAGAAGGGTGACCCGGTCAGGAGACGACTTTATGAAGCTATAAAAAATGTATGTCACTTCGGACTCTCTAATGTCACAGGGAAAAAAAAGGGAGAGAGAGGGAGAGAGAGAGAGGGAGGGTAAAAAAAATCCTGTGCACAAAAAAATAGCAGGGTAATAAGCCTGTTTTCAATGCTCTAAATAGCTTTCTGTCTACAGCCCCTGTGTATCCCTGTGAGCTGGGGCTGCCGCTTGCTTCAACAAAGCAGCGAGGGTTTTGTGTGTGTTTAAAAAGGTTGATTCTCTTTGCCTTCCTATCACAGTAAATGCTTATCATGATGACAACAAGGCATTGGGAACGCAGGTCGGGTGGCTGTTACGTCGGCTGCTGTGAAAAAGCTATAATGCACTTTAAAAAAATAAAAATGTAATCCACTCAAGGTGCCTCTGACTTTTAAGTATGCAGAACAGCTCGAGAGAAAGGCACCATAAAAGCAAAGTAGCTTTGAAAGGGCCCTTTCATCTAGTATTTTATAAAGTATTTTCTCTGTGTCACAAAGAATAAAAAGTAAAGGGTTGCCAGGTATGTTTGCCCCATGCCTTTGGTTAATACTCTGGAGTTTAAAGATATCGTCGTGTAGATTTTAACAGATGACCCTCTGCAGATCCATAATTTAGCATTCATTGAATTTCCCTATTTCTTTTTAGGCTTTGATATGCATATTTCATTGCATTAGATGCTTCCCCCTCCCTCATGTCCCCCTCCACCCACCTCCCAGAGATGTAGCACATTTTATAACTGATGTTAAAATGTTAATTTGCACAAGGTAAGTGGCCCGGAGGATTGAGGGCAGAGGCCTTTTCTTTATTAGGATTTCAATTAGTCACGGGCCAAGTTGGGAACGCCCAAGTTCTGGGTTTGAACACTGCCCTTGCCAAAGCTGAGATACAAAAACTCCTGAACTCCTAGACCCAACCACTAGTCTGCTTTCCTGTTTTTCCTGGTGGGATTTCCAGTTCTCACCCCACCCGGCACTGGAACAACTTGCATCACAGTAGAAACAGGACTAAGCTGAGAGTCGAGTGCCAGGCTGAGATAAATCATGGACGTGTCTTTGTAGAGACTTGGAAACCTCTGTGGTTTTTTGACAAGCAAAAATTGGCCTGGGAGGAACACAAATCAGCAGGATTCAATAACAGCAACATGCAAGTCAGTGCAAATGGGTGGAGGTGACACAGAAATGGAACTTGCACCTTTCTGGGATTCTGTGGGGGCACAAAATGGATGTAGCTTTAATTCATTTAGAAGCCCCTGGAGACTGAACTGAGTCCTAATGAAAGTTCCCACTGAAGTTAATGGACCTGATTCTCTTCTCATTGCAGGGTGTAATTCTAATTAAGTCAATCGAGTTACACTGGCATTAAACTGGTGGATGTGAGAGGCCTAGCAGGTCTTGGGAGAGTTGAGCCTCCTAATGACAGGACTAAAATGGAACCCTGAAAATTCCAAACACCCTTTCACTGAAATAAATTCAACGTAATTACATCAAAACACATCCAGCAAGAGTGGCCTGAATTCTGAGGGATTGTTCCTTGGTCGTAACTGTGTAATCCCACTCTCTTCCTCATGGAAGCAAGATTAGGATTTTGCTTTCAGTAGTTGGAGAACAGAAGGAAATGCAAATCCAGAGAAAGAAATGCTTTTAGTTCGATTATATTTTCATTGTTCTTGACTTTAACCAGTATATACTTAAATCAATAGCAAAGCTCTTGCTTCTCCCTCACTGAAGGAAACAGACCCTAAACAGTAAAGCAAATGGAAGCAAAACACAGTTTCTGGTTCCAAAAGCTTTCTATCTATGGAAATGCCTTACAAAGTATGGGATGGAGGGTGAGCTTACACTGACCTCTAAGAAGTGACAGTGCTGGTTTCACCACCACAGCATCCTGCCTTAAGCCCAGTGGCACTTTTCATGCCATGAAAGAAGGAAAACCATCACCTGGCATTAACTCAGTGGCCCCGTTTTGATCCAGCTGGAGAGCAGATGACGCCAAATCACCACTGTCTAAGATGGAGATAGTGCAGCAAATCCCAAGAGAGCTATTTAAAGCCACACTCTTTTTTTCTCCCATACTTTCATCTGCTGAAAATATTTAAGCTTGGTAATGCATAAAATATATATTTTTGCAGGAAAAAAAAATTCCCTCCATTTAAGAATTTATTAACAATTTACATAATTGCTTAAGTAATCTGCATAATTGACAGAAAGTTTAATTTGACCCTAGTTCAAATGCAACACTTATGGTTTTAAATTGAAATGGGTATAATTCATTTATGAGAGTAATTAAGCCATAGTGTCTAACAAATACAATGTATGCTGCCTGAGGCCTTCAAGGCCAGAACATACTATTAGGATGTTTTATTTAAATATGTCAAATCTGTTCATCTCCAAAGCTGCCTGTGTTAAAATATATCAAATGTCTTACTTGACCTTTAAGGTGCCCTACTGAAAACAGGGCATTAAAAAAAAATTAAAAATAAAAAAAAAAATCACAGGCTTTCCTGCATGCCTAAGGAAAGGCAGGAGTGGTGGAAGGGAGACCAGGAGAGGAGTGCTCTGACTGAGATTATCATACCTACCAAAACTATGCAGTTTAAGGAACTGGTTTTGCCTTCATTAAGTGAAATCCACTGCTGTGAATGCCAGCACCAGGCTATTTACAGCCTTGTAAGCCATCCAAATAGAACTGAGGTGGTGCAGAAATCCTCATGTTTGCCCTCTGTGGAGACAACCGAGCAATTCCTGAGAATCCCTTGACTGTGCTGAGACCATCCAGCTTCTGTTGCCACGAGCCAGGAGAGAGGAGGCAACCCTCAGATGCCAGAGCTAGACTGATCTCCTCCCAGATTGCCCTCTTTGGGGATGGCTACTCAAGGTTAGAGCTGTTCTGTGAGGACAAGGTGCACCAATCCTTTCTCAGTCTTACCAATGCTTTCCTTCAGCTTTATTCCCATTGAAATTTTGGCTGCTGAAGTCCCAGATTGTCCCTATATTTGGGCATTTTGGAGTCTGATCAACTGTAACCATTTTGTCTTTAGGATTGGTAAATAAAAGCCTGGTTAATATGGATACTGAAAAGCAGGTCCTAAATCTGTGGATGTGTAGCACGTTTTTTAATCAAGGCCACTCTTTTTCTCTAGGGCCATGGTCAGAAGAGCTGAGATTTGTCTTGAGGAGACCTGTTAGCTGAAAGAATTTTTATTTTTGTTGTGGAATATGTTATTTTTGCCACGTTGCTATGCTGAGATCCCCTTCTGGGCCTGTAATTTCCCAGGGTTTAGGACTCAGGCTGTGAACCCACGCCTGATTTCATCTGATTCTCCGTGTTGGACAGCTTGGCTGACTCATCCTCCAAATGCAGTTCCAGACTTGCTGCTGTATAGCAAAACCTCAGCTCCTCAGTCTTTTCAACAAGTTGCCAGTTGGTACTAAAATGCTGATCATTCTTTCTTGAAAGGACATCCACTGTCATCAGGTAGAAAAATTCATGTCTATGTGGTACATGCTATAACTTCTGATCCGTCTTCTGCGGTCAAAAGAAATGGAATACGAAACAAGACTTTGCTTTTTTCCCTCAAGAGGCATGTTCCTAGTGTATTCCAAGGCAGACCTACTCACTTTTCTAATTAAGATAAGATGTGATATACATAGGAGGGAGAGATGAGATGCAGGATGAATGTATGCCAAGTAGCGATCTCAATTACCAGCCATGTAGATTAAAACTGTCTGATATCAAGGAATTTATTAAATGCCTTCCATAAACTACAAGAATATGCAGAAGAGCAGTTTTGCCCACTCTTGTAGTTGTGTCAGTAGTTTGATGATGGATGGTTTTTTTATCCTAAGGAACAGCTTCAGAGAATGAGGAACTTGAAAAAATTCTGCTTTCATTAAAAAAAAAACAGAAGAGATGATCAAATCACAACAGTTGAACAAGTTACCATGAGTCAGCTAAGCTGCAGCAACCATTCCTGGGCGTGCTTTTATCTGAAAGCAAAGGCCAGCTTTCAGGGTAAGGCTCAGCCTGCCATGAGAGAGGGCAAAGTGATGTGTATAATTTTGCATTTGCCCCAGGCAGAGGAATGCACTTGCAGCAAATCACTGCAGCTCAGCTGGCACATGGTTACTGTTCCCTGGCAGCAGGTAGGAAACATGCATTTTAACTTGTTCATAGGCATGATGGATAATTGGAAACACCACCCTAATTAATCCTAAATAAATATGGCCCATTAATGGAAGCACATGCTGATTGATTTATTTTCTTAATTTAGATTAAGAACTAAATAGCTACTTATCTTTTCCCACCCCTAAAATGCAACTTATGGTTTCAGAGTGATTTTCTAGGAAATTAATATTAGAACAAGGAAGAAGAAATGCCCAGTTAGTTGATGAGCCTGAATGACCATGCACTATTCCAAACTGTTAGGAGTTTTACAGTCCTGATTGACAGAGCCAAGGAAGTGTTTAACTCAGGAGAGGACCTCAGAGAACAGAGGCAAGACCCAGATTTTGGAGAAAAAAAATTAAAAACCTCTGAAAATGTGGTTTGCTACATCATTGGATTCTCTTCAGCTGCACTGGTCCTATATAAGTGGGTTTAAGAATGTCAGAGCCAGCATCATGTAAGGGAGAGAGTACATTGTGGTTTTAAGGAAAGGTCACATTTAAATGTCGAAAAGTGAATGTGTTTCTGACATTGTGTTCCTAACAAATGAGTGGGATTATTAACTTTGTTAAAAAAAAGAAGGATTACATTCTTTAGCTAGTATCGAATTCCACCTGCGAGGAGACTTTCCCCATGGCTGGTGATGTTTAGAAGGAGCATCCTTGGACTGGGAGAGGAGATCAGAGGGACAGGAGGGTGAGTATGCTGGGGCTGTTCCAAGGGGATTCCCACCACAACCACCGGATCAGCCCAGTGAGGCTGCCTGGAATGTCCGCAAGGCAATCCGACCTCGGCATAAAAACCAGGCCACCGTGCAGATCTCTCCGAACATCTTTGATTCCAGAACATCTGCCCAGAATCAAGCACCACCAGTGAATTACGGATCATCGTTGCTGATCTAATAATAATCTCATAAATAATACATCGCCCTCAGCTCCAGGCAGCCAAGGCGGCAGCATGAAGTACTACTAACCCCGGAGGCACAGATTTCTTCTGAAGGGCCTCAGTTGAGCTTGTACCATCAGTTAAAAGTGAATGGGCTTCACAGCATGTAATTGCCTGATTTGGAGTTTCTAGGGAGGCAGCTAGATAGCAGCTGGACACTAGGTAGCACAGAGTGCTTTTATATATGTAGTAGATAGGCTATTTCTATAATAAAAGTATATATTACACCTGACGCATAAAATGTCATATATAATTATTATATGGAAAATCAAATATTTCTTGGCTTAAACAAAAAATCCCCAGAAGTAATTTCCTGTAGTATGAAAGTTTAGCAAAGTTTATATTTGTAAACCTCTAGTTCTGCTTTTATAAGAAGAGAAGGGCAGTGATTAAATCAGTCAATCGATCATCGTTCAGCCCATTTCTTTCTGAACATCACTGCCTAATTCAGCAATCTGTGTTTACCATTTTAGCCTACTTGGAAGTACTGTGGGAGCAAATCTGTATGTGAATTTATACTCTGTTGCCCTACATAATTAACTCTCCACCCTGCTTTTCTTCATCATGGATCATGGAATCATTAAGATTGGAAAAGACCATGGTAAACATAGCTTTTTTTTTTTTTTCCCTAGGGTAGAACCAGTATAAACTAAGATAAACTAAGCACAGGTTCCAGTGTGAGCATAGGTTGGACACTCACCAGCAATTCACCAAGAAGCATTGCAGCTCACTTAAGGAGTATCCTGGCAGAATCTGCCTTGTTTTCCAAAGCCTGTCAGTTCAAACAAGGTGGAGATTAGTTTTGAATACTTATCCAGACCAGTCTGACATAACCCTGAAATGTCTTTAATGTGTTAACTTCCACCTCAGTTGAAACTTGAACAAAGGGCTTCACACCAAAGTTTAGAATCATTGTGTAAGAAGTCATCTTTAACTATATTTCAAAAGCCAAGTACATTTAATGACTGAGAGGTAGATTCTCCTACCAGAAAGAACTTGCCAGAGTTCTCAGAGTGCTTGGACAATGCTCTCAGGCACATGGTGTGATTCATGGGGCCAGAAGTTGGACTTTGTTGATCCTTCCAACTCAGGATATCCCAAGATTCTACCCCCTTTTCC
The DNA here is from genome assembly GCA_013399875.1 of Gymnorhina tibicen. Lineage (NCBI taxonomy): Eukaryota > Metazoa > Chordata > Aves > Passeriformes > Artamidae > Gymnorhina > Gymnorhina tibicen. Next base: position 1,434,957 of record VXAZ01005997.1, read on the forward strand.
ATAGTGCATTATTCCAGAAGAAATGCACTGAAATCAGTAGGGCTTCCAAGGATCAGATGTCATGTGGTAGGAAGGGCAATGGACAAACTGACAGGGGAGAGGGGAAGGATGGGTCCAAAGAAAACTGCACTGACTAAGGTAAAATTTCAGGAGCAAATCCCACAGTCTGAAGTTTTGCCCACCTACATTATTTTTTCTCTTTCATTCCATGTTTTTTATGATATTCTTTGCTCAGGCCCTGGCGCATTATTGTGTATTCCCACAAATAATTGCAAGGGCAGCTGACATCATTTAGACAGCAAAACACCTGATAGGGCATTTAGATGTGCAAGTGAGCTTACATACACCCACTGAGAGCACAGAAATGGGAAGAGGGCTTTAAAGTCTGGCCTCTAGTATTTACGTGCAGGTGATTCTGTATCGTTTCATTTGAAGTGGTTCTAGCTGGGCTTGGAGTTTGTGTCGCTGCACCATCAGAATGGCCTGGAGTTTCTTAATTACCAAACAAATGGAGAGTAGCTGCTTGATTTTGACAGCTCCTTTGTGTATCATTCTTCACAGAACATGAATGATTAATGGAATTTTCCCAACACAGTCAAAGTTGTTTACTGATGGAATTAAAGCTGAAATTGGCAGTGCTCTTTAGGGAGGACTTTTTCTATAATGTCACCAGACCTGCCAAGCTCTCCTAAAAAATAGGAACAATTAGTGATGGGTCAGAAGGATTCTGGGTATTAAAAGGTTTGGTTCTCTCCAGTGAAAGAGAAAGGGGGGTGGATGGGTGAGAAAGAAAGGATAAATGAAAAAAACTAAAGCCTGCTATTGATTATTTCCTTCAGGGAGTAATATCCTTGGACCCAAGTCCTATTCTAGAATTAAAAGGGAAAAAAGGTTAAATTTCAGTATCTGAAGATGTGAAATACAGAGAAAACGGATAAAGGAAGCCAATGTTCAACTTTTTCTGGTTAAGCACTTCTCACAGGATAAACAAACATGAAAACTACTTGGCTTCAGTGAGTGTGGGCTTCATGTTGTCAACACAAGGTGACACTTTATGTGTCAGTGTCAAATATGTTGAGGCAGTAACTGTCAAGGGGTGGAAGAAGAGCACAACTGCACCACCAGAACAGCTGTGTTTAGAACATGGCATTTGTGGCTTTGTTGCCACTTTAAGCCTTAGAAATGCCTGGAGGAACAGCTGTCTGGTGCAGAAGGCAACCATTACTGGAGGACACAGAGTATCTTGTGCATCTTGTCTTGTAGGGAAGGTCACAGGGCTCTAGGATGGCCATGGAAATGTACCAGTACAGCCTCTGGGAACGGGAATATGCAGGGGAAGGAGATAGAGAAGACTCTGGGGGTCCTGATATGTTTTGAGGGCATGAAAGGAAGCTGACCTCAGTGAATCAGGGAGATCCGCTAAGTAAATAATTTGGAATTATTCTGAACTTATCCATAATTATTGTTTTCCCCCACATATTTTCACCATTTCCCTTCTTGTCCCCTTGCATTGCCAGATTCTACAGGCAGAAAAATTTGTGGGAGTAATATCCTCCCATCAGCAGTGGTTCATCTGGGACACACTTACAAAGTTCATAATAAAGGCAAGCCCTACAGAGCGTGCTCAATGTTTAAAGTGTTTTATGAACAACTTCACACCAACCCCAGGAGATAGTTAGATAAGCATGTGATTTATTTTTATTCCCATTTTCCAGATGGAGAAAAAATAGTGAAGTGACCTTCTAAAGGCCGCAGAAGGAGTTGAAACGGAGATGAGATCAAGGAGTTCCTGACTACCCTGTGTGTGGGGAAAACATCAGATTGTTCTGCATCTCTCTTCTGCATCTATTGCACTGACAAAGGCTTTTCACCACACTCACGTGAACATGTCCACAAGATGGATTTTTATGACTGTAGTGGAATCTGGTAGAGGGCCAGGACATTTTGGTTTTTTAGCTATCCCATATAATATTTGCCTGATGTGCTTCTCTCTCTCCTGCCTCTAAGCATTTTTCAATAAACAGGCAAAATTATCCAGGAGCAAGGCTGCAAGGGCCAGCACGGAGCCAGTGAAGTCACATGTCTCCCATATTTGTATAGTTAGCAGCAAGTATATATAACACAGCCCTGCCCTTCCTCTTCTAATGAAAGTGGCTCACCACCAGGTAGGTGATCAGCTGCCAGAGGAGATTAATCTCCCTTTTTAGCATGTGTTTTGGTGTTGGAAGTTGCTTTAGTATGTTTTTAACATCATCTAAAGCGTAGCCAAGGGTTATAATCAGACCCTTGGGAGATTACAATAGGTACAATAGATAGCTAAGGTACAATAGACAGCTAAGTGCTTCTAATCCACAGCAGCATGATTATCTATTGATAACTGCCTCATCCCCTTTAGCTGTCCCACCGATCCAGAGTTCGGTTAATAAAAACAAATGAATTCAGCATGCCATGGTCAGTAAAGAACATGCATTGGGGGTGTCAGGGTGGGGGAAGGTTAACTGTTCTCTTTGTTTGCTTTTCTTCTAATGCAAAACCCAACTGGCTTGGTGATGTCCAGATATGCACAAACACCCATGCCAGATATTCACTTGCACAGACAGGAGTAATCCAAGTACAAAAGAGAAGGCTGGGGTGGAGGAAGGGGAAGTGGCTGGGGCCAGGCGATGAGAGCCAATTCTCGCCGTGATGTACTCCTGCTGCCTTTGTGATCTTGGGCAAGACTCCTGGATTAAATTTAATAGCTGGGGCTGGATCCAGTGACTGATATTAATTAGAAAGCAAAAGGCCCTTTCACCTTCCGCTACTAAATTTGACCTGAAGTTAGTTATCCATAGTTAATTCTGTACTACTGTGCCCTAAACTCAGGCTTCAGGACCAATGAAACTGTAGTTTCTATTGCCCTTTGTAGGATATTTAGTTTGGTAATACTGGTCATGATTTCCCCACATATAATTTTCACATATAATTTTCATTTTCTGTGAGAAAGGAACAGCAGCAGCCCCTCTCTTCCACACTCCCCTGACAAATTTATGAGGAAGTACATGATTTTGTAGGTTTTTTATGAATTACTTTCAAGAAAACATAATATAACTCAGTGTTGGAAACAGCCTCTGAAAAATCTACTGCTGAGGCTTCATAAGCACAGATAATGGATTGTGAGTGATGTGCCTGAGCCTGGCCACACTCACCATGGGGCTATTCAGAGTTATTTGCATTACACCATAATAATGTGACAAGGAAAGTTCAGCACAACAAGATGGTACAGATCCAAACCATGTATGTAACACACAGTCCATTGGCTTTTGCCATTCCCTTACTGGGAATTAAACTCTGAGGGTTATATGCTGAGGAAAATGAAAGCTTTTCCCATGTTTGAAAAGCATCTGCAGAAAGCAGAAAGTCTTAGAAAAAACAAAAAAGCCAAAAAAAAGCCAAAAAAAAAATCCCCAAATAAAAAAATTCAACCCCCAGCTTATTTGTTCATCCATCATATTTTCCAGGCAACTGGTCTCTTGAGAAACTTCCAAACAAATAGCCAGAAGTGAGTGGTGGGGAGAGGAAAGATATATATGAATTCTTTCAAGCAAGGCACATCATGGAGCTACCTAGATTTTCTACTGGAATGTAACGTTCATGTACTTTCCTGATGCTGGCAAGGGTGGGGTGGTGGTTTGACCCAGTAAATCAGTGTATCTGAAAAGACATGGACACTACTGGTAGAAATCAAAATTCGTTTAAAGAGTGGTCTGTCCAGCCAGTGCAAGTGTCCTTGAAGTTCAAGAAGTTGTATAGCATTCATTTTGATCATAAAACTGCCTGGTCTTGTGCTATTTTAAGCAATTCAGAGATAGATAAACATATGCTACAGTAAAAATAAAATAATTAAAAAATCAGTTGATCACATGCCCAGGCAATGCTTACTGTGGACTGTACTTATTTTGGCTAAAGACGTACAAGGGATTTCTCATTATGCCCTGGAGGGAATAAACAATCAGCAAGACAGTTGAAACAGCAACCACAACACCCTACCTTAATGGAGCCATTGCAAAAAAAAATCCAAATACTTTAATCTCTAACAAAGGAGGGCCTGTCAGGTCAGTAACCCAGATCTGAGGTAGTGGTTTCATGTAACAATACTGCTTGACTTGGTATTCATTTCCAACGCAAAGTTCAGCCTAACAGCAGCTGTCAAATACCTTTGGTTAATCCCCCCCGTAGCTGCTTTGGTACAATTTTGGTGGTGTAATACACAGTATCACCCGATGCCAACAAGGCCACCACACTGTTAACACTTTGCCCTTGGGAGGCACTTGAGTGGGTCGGAGCAGTTACAGAATTCCCCTCAGGTATTTAGGAGAAGGACCTGCTCAGGCTCCCGACCGCATCTCCGCTGTACTTTGTGCCACGGTAGTGCTGAAATGTGTTTCTTTCCAAATCATTAAAGCCTGGCATTTCAGAGCTGGGCTCCAGGGAAAATGTCCCTGGCTCTCTGTGCCTTTCCTCCTCTATTTTGAAACATAGATGCTAAGCTTCAGTGCACCTTCCTGCTGGATTTTCAAACAATTCAGTGTTTTACAGGCTTCAGGATATTATAAATATCAGCTCTTTTTTTGTTGTGGTTTTTTTTTTTCCTAACCGTGTGCAGTTCAGGCTCTTTTGTTGCTTGGATTGTGCAACATCCTGTGTGTAGTAGGATGGAAAATCTATACATTCTGTCGGGCTCCACCTTTTCTTCCTTCATCATCTGTACCTGCACAGGCTTTCTCTTAACTCATATCTGAATAATTCCCCTGGAATCTTCTTTATGAGCTCTTCCAAATATCTTGATTTCAGACTGGAAAATGAATGGCAGGCATGAGAAATGTCCTCTCTCATCATGGCACTGCCCATGTCCTGAGTCTTTGCCACCTTTTGGAGAGCAACACAGATAAAGCTGATGGATGTGGCCAACAGCCTCTGCATGTCTAGACAATCTGCATAGTTTTCCTTATCCAAACAGGCGAGTCAGAGACATTTGGAGAAAAAGATCTTGGGGTGAGCTTCTAGTCCCTTTCAGTAGCTCTTCAAGTCTCACTTTAACCTCAGTCTTCATCTCTTTGGATATCTCTTTGGATTTGAACCCTTAATTAATGGAAATTTTCAAGATTGTGCTTGGCACAGGGGATACCCTGTATGGGCAAACCACCAGAGGGTGAAGTGTTTACTAACTCCATTTCACATCAATTTATCTGGGAATCACTGGCAGCCACTTTTTCAACTAGGAGCAGGTTTATTTTACACCCCAGAGAAACTGATATTCTTTCCCTTTGGAGATGTGTTTGCTACCTAACTCCACACCTCCAGTTCTTTACTGTTCTTACACAGGACTAATAAATAATAGTAATAATAATAATAATAATAATAATAATAATAATAAATGACCATAAAAAAAATTCCAACTTCTTCTTCTTTAAGGGACAACTCTGTTCCACATGACTGGCTGTAACAGACTCAAGTTCTTTGAAAGTAATGGAATTACATCGCTAGCACAGCTCACTGGTCTGCCTCATTTTGAAAAATTCATCTCTTTTAATGTCTCCGCCATACTGAAGCTCAGCATCTGTTGCTAAACTGTGGGAACTCAGGATTGCAACCCAGCAATCTAAACTATGTCCCAAATCTAAACAGTCCCAAATCTAAATTATGCCCTGAAAGGGCTCAATACTGAAATTGGCATCATGGGGCCAAGGATCAAGTTCTAGTTGACAACAACAACCTGTATCCTCATCTCAGAGTTGTAGCAACTCATGAGTTCTCATGGAATGATTTACTGATCGAGTGGACAGGATTTTCCCTGCTTGTATGGATGTTAAGCACTCACAGAAAGCAGAAGGACCCTGCTAAGTCAACTATTCCACCTTCCTGGATCAGAGTCCAGGTATTTATATCACAAAGTTCACAACCAGATACCGATAGATGTTGCTAACATTACTGTATTCACTGGAAGCAATGCATCATCTGTACCTGTTGATAAATATCAATATTTTCACCTGCAAAACATCCTAAAATTAACAGCCAGGGCTTTACAAGTACAAACTCCAGTGCCTCACACACACACACAGTGGATGATTTCAAGAGCATTTGAATTTTTAACAGGGACGCAGCTCTAACAGTGTTTCCCCAGGCACAGGAATGAGAAATTCATTAGCCAGGCTGGGGACATTCCCCCATCACAATGTGCATGCCCTGGGAAAAGAGTCATATTTAGCACACTACAATTTACCTGCCTGATTAACCGGCGACGCTGTTTTTGGATGTCTAATCAGATTATATTGGGTTTATGTACAATTTCCTAAGCAGGCCAACTGATAGATTGATCAAGGGTAGATGGGATCTGACAGCAGAATATTATGGCAGAATTCTTGCGGTGATGGATGAGCCCACCTTGACACAAACTCCAAAGCTTTGCCTCTTAGTAATAAATCTCAGCATGAAGTCATCTGTCTCTGACCTGAAGCTCGAAATCAACGACTCGGGATACTGAAGTTTCATCGTCTTTATGAACATTTAAGTTGGCTCAATGGCATAAATACACACCTCCTGCATTCAATCTTTTTAATAGTGGCAGGCCTTATAATGTTGTTTTTATTTTTTTTTTTTCTGTTTTATAAAAGTTAGCGACTCATAACTGATTTTCTCACCAGCCAAAGAGATCGCTGCTAATAGATTACATTCTGCATGATGCTTAATGAGCCATGATTGGGAAAGGAGATGGGAAATGGTACTTTGGATTGATTTAGCAAGGATTCAGTGGAAGCAATGCCACGACTCCACAAATAGCAGTAGGTTTTACGTGGTGCCATAGAATTATATAACAGGCACCTCAGCTAAAACCTTCAAAATGCCTTGCTGGCTTGAGAGCTTCACTTGCATTTTCAAAAGCTAGTTGAAGTCAGATTCTGAAAAATATGCCTAGTTAACCAGAGGGCTTTTTAAAGCAATGCTGTGAGTAACTTTCAGTAGGAAATTATTGTATAGACCTACAAACAACAAAAAAGAAATTTTCCCCCAAGCCCACCTGAAAAATCCTCTGCGTGATCTGGAACTCTAAAAGTGGAGATAACTTATTCCTCTTGTAAACTGCATTATGCACAGAATATGAGATGGTGCAATGTGGTGCTCACACCATCCAGAATTAATAATCTCATTTGCCTGGGACTTAATCCAAGGCCACTTATGAGACTGTGGCCCTATTTCTTCATGGGATTTAAGCACCTAATTTTTATCAATTTCAGCAAGAGGTCAAGGTTTAGTTTCTTTTTGAGTGTTCGGGTGCACAGGTCCTCAGATCATGTTTACATGCACTCGTAATGTAAAAGTGTGAGGGTGCGTAATCAAAGTCCTCCAAGTTCCCTGTGCTTGGTCGACATCCTGGGTACCCACAGCAGCTCTCTGAATTAATTCAGTAATGCCTTCAAGTGACCTACTGCAGACATTCTCTGACGGAGCCAGGAAATGGGGTAGCTAATAGACCATTTTGGAGTATTGTAAGATCACAGCAATCCCATATTTTAAGAGGTTAATATAATACTAATTGGGGCTTGGGTGAAGAGTTCATAAGACAGATGAACCCACATTAGTTTTGAGTTTGAGCAGCCAAATTCTTAATCCATATTCACTACTGCTTGGGAGTGTTTTTGCTCTTTATCTAAGAAGGAGAAGAAATATCACGAGATTTCTGTAATTGTCAGCTTTTTCTGACTAACCTTCTTGACTGCGTCTTCTGGGTTCATGATGGCTGATAACATACCAAAGTCATGGCCAGTGAGAAAAATCAACTTGTAGGACCAAATTCACCTCCTGACTGACTCTGGCAGACCTAGCTGCACTCTGGGATTTTATTTCTTCTAATATCAAAGTCCAGAAACTGACAAAGCTGTATTATTGTCAACCCCTGTAGTGAGGCTGGGAAGTAGGAATAACAGTTAAGTTAGACCTGCGTGAATAATTCATAGGGAATAATTTATTTGATGAATTGACCTCCTTTTTTTTTTTTTTTTTTATCTGTTCATGGCCCTGTCCACAAGCAGCCTCTGATTTTCTCTATTCCGTTGTTACTCAAATTGAAAATATATGCTGAATAATTTCTGAGGATAATTCTTGTTCTGCAAATTTGTCCCTGAGCAGTTCACTGTGAACATTTGCTATCTGAAATCCCAGTGCTAGCTAGACACACAGATCTCATGGTGTTATTTCTGTTCCTTGCATAAAGAGCACATACATTCAAAACAGTGTTTTCCACTCTGGATATTGGTAGGTCTGAGTCCTTTAATGTAGTGTTAAGCTCTGCAAGCTGTGTATTTGATTGTAAGGTCCCATTTTTGATTCATGTGAGATAAATTATATGTATAATGAAAGGAAATTGTGCTTTTTCTTCAGGGATTTTCCTATAAACCTGTAGGTGCCTCCCAGTCAAATGCTCTAGCTGCTCAATGAGAGGACAAGGAAATCATGAAGAGAAATAAATTCAGGTGTTAAGGACAGATCTCAGGCACTGTCTACATCACCCTCCATAAGATTCCCGTAAGCAGGAACCATCCTGACCCAGATCCTGCCTCACAAACACAGGGACAACATGCTCAGGGGATGCAGCGCAATCCACAGGACATGTAGAGGACAAGGCAAGCAGCCCTGGCTGCCCTCCACAGCTCTGGAGGGACACACAAGCACCTTCACACCTCCCATCCTGCTTTCCACAGGCTCTGGTGCTGAGCAGCTCCTCAATTCCCTTTGCAGCACGGTCGCTTGTTTACTCACTCATTATGTTCTGCGCTCACAATTCTTCACATCGACTTTCAGAATCAGAAGGGGGGGAAAAATGGGAGCAAGACAGAGTTAAAAGTTTCAGCCATAAAAGCTTTTGACACATCTTTCTGTCTCTTTCTGTCCAAGTAATCAATCTTCTAAGTTTCCAGGAGCGGCTGAGATTTTTAAAAACAGCTGTAATCTGTGGTCATTGATGGTGGAGTAGATTGTTTGCCAAACTATTACCATAACTGTCAACCGAAATCAGAAAAATAATCTCATTGTGCTGGACAGATGCCTTTCCTGCATTATTGATATAGTCACTCCAGAGTAATAGAGAAATATAAAGCATTGTTCTATTTACAAAAGGAGATTGGCCAAGTCCTTGAGAGTGAGCAGGAGGGACAGGCACTTAAAGGAAGTGAGATATAGTCAACTCAGTAAAAGTTATGTGTCAGGGTCATGTGGCCTCTATAGTCAGCAGTAGAATCTCAGTTTTCAATAGCTTTTCCTCTCCTTTCTCACTTTCAGATTTAGCTCCAGAGCTTAATCTCTGACTAAATGAGCTTTCCAGGGTTTTAATGCAGCACCATGGAATCTACCCAGCTTTTTCCCCTTTCCACCTCCCCTCTGGCTGCCAGCATGACAACCCCAAATGCATCTCTGGGACTGCTGCATTTCCAAAATTTACAAAAACACTGCACGATCCCCATGTCATTCTTGGTAGTGAGGATAAATCAGGTCAGCTCTGCACATTATAATACAATACAAGAGAATTTTGTCTGCTTGCCACCGAGATGTCTCTGAAAGCACTTTGCAAAGCAATGCACTAAATATGAGCGTCACAGCAAATCTTTAGGCAGATGGAGCAGCCAGCCTGCATTTAGCCATAGCGCCCACAGAGTCTTTTGCTGTTACAAATGTTTGTATATAGAGAGGGGCCCAATTTTGCATTGGAATCTGCTACAGTGAACCCATAACCCCAAGTTCCCCATTTATAGCACAAATGAATAAATATCTATACAGTCAGAGGACTGGAGGTGGGACTGGAGCTTCTATTTTCATTTGAACACCATGCAGGGGTCAGGCACAGTGAGAGTCTCGTGATCAGCTGAGGACAGGCTCTGGGAGATATGTGGTCTCCTGTCCTTTTTTTTTTTTTTTTCTTAATGTTAAAATTGCCTCACATTTCACTGCAGGAAAAAGTTTATTTTCTCATCAGCATTTTGAAAACATAAAATTTGAATTTTTTTTTTGGGGGGGGAGCAGGAATTATCTATAGCCGTAGTCCTCCATTTAACTTGAAAAGAGAAATTAGCTTTTACAAAATGACAGCAGTTTTTGGCTTATTCTTGTTCAAAAGCAGATATATGAGCTGCTAGCCTCATTTTGGTAGCAACAAAAGAACTTTTCGGCAGCTTAATGCTTTGAGGCAACACATGGCTTTTTTCTTTCTTTCTTGCAACAAAAACATACAGATGCAATCTTTGTCTCAGCAGAAAAAAGATGGAAATAAAAATCATTTCATCAAATTTGGTGTAATGAGAATTACTGTCATACTATAAAAATAATTTAAATAACAACAACAACAAAATTGCTTTTACCCCAGTTTTACTGAAACGCCTGCAAAAGAGCCATTCTAGGGAAGCAAATGGATGCTCTGGTCTGAAGTGTGAAAATCAGCAGTACACAGAAAAAAGCAGGGCTAATTGAAGGACTAATTCTTGCTGAGTGACCACCAGCCAGTCAATAGCTCGGACTCATCACGCTGACTAAAACATTTGTAGCTTTCAAATAAGAACAAATTTTTGTGAGGAAAATGCCTGACTGTCTTCATGCAGAAGGACGAACAGCCTGTGGTCAGGAAACAAATGCATAAAGCGTGCTTGACACCACGTTTGTCGTGACTCTTCTGCTCTGAAGTTGTTACACTCTGGTTAGCGAGATGTTCCGAAGCCATTAGCGCGTGTCGTGGGCAAAGGTTTGACCCAGCCCCTCGCACATCGCACCCCTAACTCCACTGACTCACGCCTCTCTCCAGCACGCCCGAGCACACACCAAGCCCCACAGTGGTTTTAATTGAAAAGCATAAATTTGGCCTGCTAAATCTATTAACGATTTGTTTTAATTAGGAACCCAGCTGCTTCCTGAGATTCTGCAGTCTGGGTTTCAGAACTTTAACCACACTGAAAACGAGTCTCAAGTGAGTTGCTTCGAGTCTCTCAGCTCAGCGTTTTTACAGACTTGTTGGAAGGGAGATGTTTTGAAAAGTTTCCACAGCGTGCCCATCACCCCTCCTCTCAGTCCTCAGAGGATACTGACTCAGGGAGGGTAAAACTAGACCTATCCAAGTGCTTCTTAAATCCAGATGAAGTTTGCCTCTCCTTACAGAGGGCAATTAACATCCACTGCCCATCATAAATGTAGTTTCCAGAAAGACAAATATGGGACCAAATTAAAACATAATTTAATATCTAAAGACCCTATATAGGGATTCGGTGAAGCCAGGCAAGATGTTGTCTTTACTTGGAACATTTATCAGATCACACACGAATGAACTTCCAGGCACCGGGGCACTCACTGCTGCTAGGTTTGCATTGCCACCACTGCCCTGAGGAAAAGCACTGGCTTTTGGTTGATCCTTTTGTGGACCTGTGACCATTTGCAAAGCCTTTTCAAGTCAGTGGTAAAGATACTTTTCCAGCTTCCCCTTTCCTTCCTGGGGGTGTGAGTCTGTGCCAAGAGGGACTCATTTGTGCACTTGCAGGCAAAACTCAGTGGGAAAATGGAGAGGAATTGTTTGTGCATTTACAACTCCGGAAGGCATCAGCCTTTCCCTAAAATTAACTGACAGAAACACACACGTCTGACAGTACACGGTCACTAAGCACAAGGTGTCCTCCCAAGTACCCAGGCAGAACCCACACAGCTAAAAATTCAGCAAATACCATTTCATTTTGCATTAATGATTCACTGATCATATTTCTACCCTTGCTCCATGATCCAGCCACTGTCCAGGTGGAAATGACAGTCATGAGGTTCAATGAGATATGTACATAACCTCTTCTACCTTCACTGTTTCCTCTTGGCTTTTCTGCCTTACTTTCCTTTGATTTTTCCTTCCTTCATATAAAACTATCTTTTGTAATGGTTTTGGATTTTTTTCCTCTCAGCTGATGCCAGTTTCAGAGATGGGTATCCACACAACTACCCAAGATTCCAGCCCATGGAAAAGCTCTAAGAGAAGGAAGGAAAACAAAGTAAAGTGAGGTAAAAATCCATGCCGTCAGGACACAGGAGCTCCAATTTCAACAGTGTTCACCATTCCTCATAGACTAATGTTGGCTTTGCTCCTTTTGGATGCCCAGGATGATTTCTCAATATCTGTGGGTGGAGAGAAGTTAGACGTCTAATTGCCTTTTTCCATCCTTCCAAGAGGTGAAAGCTGGCATAGGTTATCTTTCTCTTCAGCTTTGATTCAGCTACTCAGAAAAACTTTTCAAATAGCTCAACTCTTGACCACATTAGTTTATTTTATCAATCAAGCTTTGATTCACAGATAATAAACACATCAGTATAACTCTTGGACTTGTTCACTAATAATAAACAGAAAACCAAGCTCACACTGAAGCTGGTCAGAGAATGGGATTTTTTTTCCTACAAAAAAATCTGTTGATAAAGTATAAAAGCCAGACTTGAAATATTTTCATATGTGCCATTTAACATTTCTTCAAACTAATGAGAATTCCATCTACTTCCAACAGGAGGAGACCTCTCAAAGTCAGAAGATCCTCCATGTAACAAGTCCATGCAGACCCAAAGCAGTCAATCCTTGGACTTTGCAGAGTTCCCTTAACCAGACCTACAGACACAGATTTAAGGTTTCTCAGTCCCAGTTTTTCATGATTCTTTGGTGTTTTGTTTTTTCTCTGCTTCTGACATCATGGTATTCTGTGAAATTCAGACTGCATTAAAGGTCTCTTGTCTGTACACAGGAAAATGGAAGCTTGAAATCTAAACATTAAATGAGGAACTTACCAGTAATCCTCTGCTGCTAACAACTGCTTTTTTTAAATCATGCAACCTCATTATATTCAAACCAATCTTATGCTTTGGGTTGGAAGGATACGCTTTATGAGTTTTATATACTTCAGTATATATTTTTATATAAATCTGAATGTTGCATTTCTCTTTAAGGCATGATTTAATTTTCCCAAGTCCAGCCTAAAACTTTCAAAATGTAGATGATTTTTTAAAATTTTATGTTATTTGACATTTCAAATTCTTCATTGAATAACAGGAAGAAGTCCAGCAGGAATACTCTTATCTCCTCTTCCTTTCCAACTGAGTTGGATCTTGGGTTCCAACAGAAACAAAGCTCTAAATTACAACACTGAGAATTAAATTTAAAGCTTGTGCAGGTTTTCTTGTGCAGAGAGAAAGGGTTTGTACAGAGAAGCTTTTCACAGTACCACTAACGAGAAGTTTCCTGGTGACGTGGGACTGGCTGAACACCTCCTTTGCATAGACAGAAACATAAACCCCTATCTGTGGGTGCTTAACGTACAAAAACCTGCTGATTTTAGAGTGCTGTGAGGGAGAGCCCTCATCCCATTTCTTCTTGTGCAGCTGAGCGATTCCCTCCTGCTAACATTCTCCTTCCCCCCTTCTCCCAAGGGGCTGCTCAGTCCCCTTAAGTATTTTTTGGCTTGTTTACTAAATCTTCAGTCTGCTCACACAGGATTAAGGACACTCAACTTAGATATGATCCTCCATCGCGTGCTTTGGTTCCAGCATTGACTCATAAGTAGAAGAGTCCTTAAGCCTCAACAAGCAGATTGAAAACTCAGTAAACAAGCTGAAGAAGAGAAACTCAAGAAGTCCAAGTCTCCTGCTACAGAGGCATGAAAAGCACTTTATATAATATATTGTTGCAAAGAGGTTTTTAGTGACTTTGTAGTGATTTATAGGCTGCCTTTTGTATTTTTTTATTATTTTTACTCCTCCCACAGCCCTTGCAAGTCAAAGCTGAGTTTATTGTGTACCCATTTGTCCACATTTAGCTCAATAATCTTCTCATTTAAATACTGAGAAGCAGTACGCAGAATTGCTTGTTTTTCTCAAAAAGAACAAATGCCAAAGAACTTTAAGTAATTTCTTTTTTAAAAATGTGTTTCTGCAACCTAGCAATATAAATGTTCTGGAGGTATATTGGATATAAACTTACATAATCCTGGGTATATTTAAAAGTTTCCATGGAAACCATTTCTTTGTCAAAAGAACAACATTGCTCTGGGCTATTTGTAACCCACACCTAGCACTGTCCAGATCAGTGTGGGGACCAGGAGGTGACTCTGATGTCAACAGAGGAGTGGTCTTGGCTGGTTTTAGCTTTTTAGCCAGAGCAGGAGGTGCTAAGTAGCATTTCTGCATAATCCATACATGAAAACAGCAACAGTGAAAGAGTTGAGGCAATCTGACCCCTGGAAACATCCAAACGCAAAGACGCCTTCCTTCCCTTGCAGGGGCCCTTCTGGTTATGTCAAGTGCTTCTGTAAGAGGGAATGAGAGTGCAAGGTCTCAGTTCTCCTCAAGCAAGGATATTTGTTCTGCATGCCGCAGGTTTTCCCCCCAGAATAAGCTGCTCTTCTAATAAGCACTGTTTTGACAGCAGCGTTGCAGCTTGCCAGGAGCTGCTCCCAATGCAGCGTGTCAGTCTGTGCATCTGCAAAGGCGTCTGCAAAGTTGCAGCCCTGATTCTCACACCGTTCCTCATCCCCTCTTTTATCCAATTTTTCCAGACCAAACGGGAGAGAGAAAGGAAAGGGCAAACAAGTCCAGTCTGACCTTCCTCCTGCCTCCGGAAACACTCCAGTTTACAGGGGCAGTGAGGTGGAGCTGGGTTTCTAGCTGTCAGCAGCTGGAAGTCAACAGCAGCCCATCTTATCCACTTCAGAAATGAGCCCTGGCTGATTGGACAAATATTTCCTATTTACCAGCTTCTCCCCCCTCCTGGATAATTCTAGGGTTAATCCACCACACCACCTCCTCAGCCCAGCCCCGTGATATTGACACTTAAGAAACACAGAGCTGTTTATATTTCATTGGAGAGCTCATACTATCAATTTTCACATTAGTGAGTCCAGCTATTGCTCTCTTCTATCGGGATCTATTGAGTGGTGGCAGTAGAGATATCCGCTGTAGTGAAGGAAAAAAAAATACTTAGCTGTCTGATGAAATGTTTTAAATGCATAGGGTTCACCTTGGGGTTGGCTGCTGCTCAGATTTTATCCATTAATAACACGCAGGGCTGCCACACTACTCTCCAGGGCTGATAGGAAAAATAGTACCACTTACAGATCCCCTGGTTTGCCTCGGGGAGAGTGCACCAAATGCAGCACATATCATACATTTCGGGGCTGAAATTTACTCCACAAGAAGAAAAAAAGCCAAAACAAAACACACCCCCCCCCAAACATTCTCTATATTAAAAAACAAAACCCAACCCTATTCCTGAAACATAGACAAAGAGAACTTGCCATGCAGGCCAGTAGTTGCAGACCTCAAGTGCTTTACTTATGCTATGAAATGCCTCTGGGCAAAACAGGGGTAAGATTTCCGTGTAAACGGCCTTTTTTAGCTTACTGCTCTGCAGGTTGACATTTCACCCAGCAGGGAGAAGAATCTGAATTGTTACAAGGAACCAAGCAGTAAAGAGTTGGCTCTTGGTAAGTCATCATCTTTCCAGCAAGAAAGTCTCATTTATTTATATTTTCTCCTTTTTTTTCCCCTACCCCTGAAACAATTCACAGGAAAATGATCATCAGAATAAGAATTGTTAACTGATTAGATTATTGTCAGCATTCGGTACAAGAACATCGCCAGGCACTCAAGGGTAAGTATTATTTTCATCTACTGATGAGGCTAAGAAAGGATTGTGCACCCAATTCCCTGTGCATTAATGATCTGAAGATATTTGGGTTGGGTTGCATTGTTTTCCCCTCTCTTTCAAAGGGAGCCACAGAGCTCTTTGCTGCCAGGAAGTGTTATTTAAGAATATGTGTTTCTTTTGTAAAGGGAAGGGCATAATTAGATGTTAAGAACTGATTATTGCATTGTTCTCCACAGAGATTTGCAAAAGGAACAGCATTTGAAGAAAGAAGGGAAAGTATATATTGTGCTTGGAAAGTGAGAGGTATCTGCCTTAAACATTCTCTGTCTCCATATCTGACAACTTTACAAGAGATGTAGCCCAACTTCCCATTGCACACTGCCCAAGAGAAGCCCGTTGACCAACCATACCTGCTGTGGGACTAGAGCTCCCACCCAAAGACCAGAAAAGTCCCCCATCTCCTCCTGCAGGAATCACTTGGAACAGAAAACCCATGTTTTTTTGGTTTTGTTTTTTTTTTTAAGGGACTTGAAACAAGCTGAACTTGCGCCTACACACTGCTGCTTCCTGCTACTCCAGCCCCAGGGAGCTGACGTACCTCGTGCTTCATCCTTTAGGCACTCAGAGAAGCAAAAGGTTTCTATCAGGCAATCCTCAGAGAACCCTGTGTAAGAAATGAGCCCTCCTGAGCGAACAAGGACTCATCCAACTCATCCAAACTCTAAGGCACTTAACATAGGACAGACCATAAGCACTTATTCATGGTGCACACAGAAGAGAGGCAGCCTTTAGGCTGATATCCACTAAGAACCTCCCTACTCCATGCCATATTACACAGAATATACACTCTCTAGGTGCCATCCCCCCAAAAAATGTTACAAATCAAGCAGACAAACCTCATGCATTTCTCTGGAGGCTCCTGGCACAGTCTCTGGCAAGACTGGTTAGGGGGAGCAGCCAACACAGACCTTCAGCTGCCGCTTGACCTTCATTTGATTTTCAGCAATGGCTGCTGGGAGGGTGTGCCCACCTGACTTGAGCATTTACTTTATTACTCTTCTCACAAAGTGAGAAGTGCTTTAGCTTTGCTTAACGCCTCCTGAAATCAGAGAGACATCACCTTCCCAAAGCTGCTTCTTTCTGCTTCTTCCTCCTCAGCCTTCATTGTGTATCATGCAGGATATGGTTCTCCTCTAAAACACCTTTAAGCTCTGCTTCCTACCAGGAAAACCCCTGAGGCTACCTGTGCTTTAAAGGCTGCCTCAATGACCTGGCCACCCAGCAGAACCTCAACCCCAGTACTGGCTTGCTTCCCCTCCACTGCTGGAGTTTCCTTAAGTTCTGATGAGCTGGGAAATGCTGCAGATTTAAACAACTGGACTTTCTAGCAGTTCCCAAGGAATTTTCCCTCTCTTTCTGGGAAACAAAATAGGACTCGATGTTACAGCCTGCTCACTGTATCCTCACCATTTTTCGAGGTTGCTTGAGGTATTTCATTATTAAAGTCTTTAAGGCCCATTTTAAAGCTCATTTAGATAAAATTTTCCTACTACTCTTATCAGAAGTTTGCTCTGAAACCTCTTGGATGTCATACTAAAAAAAGTTCTATTCCTCAAAATATAATATTATATGAAACAGAAACAATGTCTCAATCTGCTCAGTCTATTTTCCCTTGCTACATGGAAACCACACCCTGTGCTACCTAAATATTTGCATCTCATCCACATAAACAAACACAGAGGAAAGGTGTAAGAGCACCTCAGCCTTTCTGACTTCGGGAGAAAGGATTCTAATACCCCAGTCATGCTTGTATAGCCCTTTTCCTTGCCTTTTTTTTTTTGTCTCCACGAGACCACAGATTCACCTGGGTAAAAAAAAAAAAAATTAACAAATTAACCCCCTACATACAAGAAATGAATCAGTTTCACGTTTTACCATACTTTGTCAAAAATGGGCTTCTTCATGACCAGGCAAATTCTTGGGACCAAAGCCTGAGCTGAAGTCACCACAGCTTTGGAGACAGGTGTCGCAGTCCTTTTTTTTTAATCTGCAATAACAGCCTTTAGCTGTATCCCAATTAACACACTCCGTGTGCCAAACTGTAATGAACTTGCCTGTTCTCTCTGGACCTGCTTCCAGTCTGAGGTGAGAACTAATGAATTGTCGGGGCCACAGGAGGAGGACAAGGACGTGGAAGCAGAGGGGAAGGAATAAGAGTACAAACATCTGCATGTAGAGGACAAAGCTCCTTGCTGTCTCCCAGGTTATGCAGCCACTTTGTAAGGATTTGGCAGCCAAGCCATCCCTTTCCTTGCAATCACCCTGTTTACTTAGGACCAAACCCAAATTCAGGTTTGCACCGGAGTTTGTTTGAACACATCCCTTTGCTTCATTGTTGTGATTCAGGATTTTTTTTCTCGTTTCCTTCTATGCATCTTCATCCTTCATGGTTGATTTGGATTATGATGTAAACTAACCGAACATGACACAGCTGCTCTCTCCAATAACTAAGGAGATGCCGGCTGCCACTCACCCTGGCACTTTGGTGGTTCACAGCAGGGCTGGTGGGCTGATGGGGGCCCTCTCTTTTGGCATCTGTCTATACCATCCTCATGCCGTTTGCGGAAACAAAACCAGTGATGTTTGCAGCATATGGGCAGCCAGAACAGGGGTCATTTACCTTATTTGCCAACAAAGTAAAGGACAAGGCCCAGTGGAATGGGGATATATGGAGAAGAGCTGGCAGCACGGGGGCAGAAGAGGAAACCACAGGCAGGAAGGATCCCAGGAGTCACCTCTGCCCATGCATCCCTTTCCCATGACATGTGGAGCATCTCTGAGCTTTGTATGGACTATTTGGTGCTAAGTTCTGCAAGTTTTGATCAGCTGAGCTGCCTCTGTCAAACCGAACTCATCTGGCTGAGGTGGACACCCCACCTCAGATACAAAGCCTGACTCCAAACCTTGCTGAAAGCTGAGATTTTGTTGACAATCAAATTCATGTAACAGCTAACAGAAAATAAATCACTTCCATCTGCATGCTCTTGGACTAATAAAGGCTTGGTCTGAAGCTGGACGAGCCAAGAACCTGTCAGGGATCCAATCTAACTGTATATCTAACCTGACCAGAAGTAAGAATAATTGGAAACCTCTCAAGTAGACTGTTCTTCTTAACTTACTGGGACAAGCCACACACCAACAGCTTGCACAATCTGACTTCTGCAAACAAAAGCAGTCTGGATAATTTTGGAGAATACACTGAGCATTCAAACTTCCAGGTTAGCTGTCTCTGTTTGCTGCCAGGAAAAAAAAAATTAGGCACTTTTTCCTTCAGAGTAGTACCTCTAGGCACAAGGTTACGGCACTGGGCATGTTTTAACATATAGGCTGTGCTGAAACAGAGAACTTGAGGAAGATGCTTAGTGAAGAAAAATAGCTCTGAAGAGAATGATGTCTGCAGAAACCAGGGGTGACAAATCTACTGCAATATGAAAACATATGTATATGGCATTGTGAATTTAAAAGGTGCCCCGCATAGTAGACATAGCTCAAATATTTATTAAGACCCAGATTCATGAAAAATGTCCCCCTTTTTGTTAGAAATTTTTGCCTGCAAAATCAAACTCACTTGTGTGTGCTCTCATAATATGCAAGTATTCTTCAAAATTGCTACCTCTCTTTCTATGTCTATAGCAATGCTTACCTAAGTGTCCATCCTCTTTTCAAAGTATCACTTATAGTATCTGAGAACCTATATATTTTTATAAAACCCTTCATTTTGGGAGTTCACTATTTGCTAAAATTGTCTGGGAATTATAGGCTCAGAGGGTGTTATTTCTATCTGACAATTTTACAAAAATCTTTAAATTTTAAAAAGTATTTTGTTTTTTTATGTGATTATTATAAAAGCAATGTTAAAAATTGAGAAAATGTGATTTTATATCTCGCTCAAGTTAAAATAAATATAATCCCCTAAAAGAATATTATCAGACTTTTCAGTATTTTGTCAAAGATATCAGGAATATACATTAAAATGCATGTTTCAATCCATGACCATGTGGCTCTACCTCTTGATTGAGTAAAATGTTTACCAAAAACCTTGAGTGTTTTAAAAAAATGAGCAGAGTTGTATCTATGTATGAAAAGTAAAAATGTTGTAAATAAGGGAGTTGGCTTTTTTTTTTCCTCACAGTTTCAAGCTCCACTTTCTAACTTAAATGCATAAAGATTTTTTTTTTGTCAGCTTCAGTGCAGAGAAACATTAAAATTCATCTCACCCCAAACCTTTGTCGGGAAAAAAAGATGTTAAATATCAGCAAATGGATCTGATAAGCTGCAGACTATTTCTGCTGTCAGAGAATGACTGTAGGACAAAAACACATGTTCAGGATTTGACATCCCTTGGCATCTTGTAAATAGCCTGCATGAATCCACACCTAAAAACTGCCAACACAAGCAAAATTGTGCCCAAGTTTCTTGTAAGTTAAGCAAGCAAAGCAGAGACATGAAACGTGGTTGGATTGAATATAGAAACCTAAAGACCCCCAAAACTGACCTTGAGATCATTTTAGCGAAAGATCTTCTCTGCACTTTTGCAGCGCCAGCCTGATTTTCTCCGTATAAAGAGCTCTGTGTGTGTGTGGATGGGTGAATGTGCAGGACTGCGTGATAAACACATTATTAGGGAAAAAAAACAACAACTTTCCATAGAAGAATGATAAGAAAAAAGAACTGCTGAGTAATACAAAATAGACCCTTCGTCTTCCTTTATTTTCTTTTTCTTTTCTTTTTTTTTTTAAGGATTCATTCCTTAGATTAAATGTGAAGTAATCCCTTGGCCTGGTTTTTCTTCCACTTCAACTCCACCCCTCACCAAAAGAAAAAACTTTTTTGTGATTTGTGATTCAAAGGACATCTCTTCCCTGTCTGGATGGCAATTTTTTTCCCTTTTCTGTTTAAAAAAAACCCCAAAAAACAACCAAAAAAAAAGGTTAAAAAGAAGGAAAGGACGGGTATTTAGAGAGAGGAAGAGGAGATCTGTTTCAAGAACCAGTTTCTTCTGGTACAGCATCAGTGTTTGTGCTGCAGATGCAGGAGGAGATTACTTCTTTTCTTTTCCCCAGTCCCCTTTTTTTTCAGTCTCTCATTTCTTTTTGGAGATGTTGGTCTTCCTTTCTTGGATTCAGGTTTGCCCACTGCCAGCAGGATATGTCAAAGCTTCTGGACTCAGTGGAGAAGCTGCTTTTTCCTGGAAGCCTGGGGACTGTCTCAGCATTTGAGGGATGGATTATTCAGGGGACTGTCATGGCATTAGTGATGGCATCTGCTGGAAAGGAAGTCCACGCTGTGGTGGGAGATGTCACAGCCATGCTTATCCCAGTGGCCTAAATGGGGGCACCTTCAAACTTTCCCTGGGTGAACAAAATTTCTGTCTCTCCTTTACAGAAGATCAACATCTCTGTGGTCCGTGCTGGCTTTAATTCAGAGCTCACGGCCAAAAAGGACCATGAGGATGGCCCTACCCCCAGCGTGGCTGGGACCATCGTACAAACACACATGGACACCAGGCTTTTTCCAGCCTGAAAAGTGAGAAGGGAAATGGGATGGGAAGGTGAGAAGGGTTATGGGGCAGTCAAGTGCTCTGTGCCAGGACGTGGTAGGGCCAGAATCCAGAAAGTGATTCTCTCTAAAGGACGTGGAACAGCTGGCAGCATGCCTCCTCCTCTTCCTCTGAAGCACTCCTGGAGTCAGGATGCTGGTTTTAATGACTCAGTAGTCTGCTTGGCTGTGGCAGATCTTGTATTTCTGGAGAGAATCAATATAAACACTTTCTTTTGTATTTCCTTTTTTTTTTCCTTACCCATTGTAGTGCCTCTTATTTCACTGTCTGCTGTCTGTCCCCAGCACCAAAGGAAACTCTGATCCTTAATTCCCAGTGCTACCCAGCCTGCTATAAAACTGCTCAGTGTGAAATGTAATATACAAAAAATTTTTTTTTTTTTTCTTTTTTTTTCCTTTTTTTTTTCCTCCTTTTTGGTTAGCTCTGGAAAAGGCCTGTTTCCTGGCAGGAGAAAAAGCCAGCCTTGGCTTCAAGCAGCCACTGACAATTCCCAGCATATGGTAAGAGAGGGAGCTTCCGCCTACCCCATCAGGTAAGTGCCATCTTCCTTACTACAGCAATGATCGATGTCACGCTTGGAGAGCGCTGGCTACTGGGAGAGGAGCCAAGCGGCCAACTGGCCAGTACAAGGGAACAGGTCAGGGTGGACAAGGCCTCTGGGTGAGGAAAGCATGCTAGCATAAGCATGCAACCAGGAAACGTGGTGTCTTAGTGCACTGTCATCTGCCTTGGGTTTTTGGCTCTGCAGCCGAGTTCGAAAGGCTTAATTTGCTTACTCTCACACTTGGGTTTAAGTGCTTTTCAAAGGTGGATTGGAGCTTTTTTGCATATGCCTTTCAGCATCGTTTGTGTGCCATTCCCTTCCTCCTTCTCCTTTTTTTTTTCTTACTTTCTCTTCCAGTGTCAATTCTTGCTGTTTTTATAACAAGCTTTTCCTCCTTGGCTAGAAGAAGACCTGATCCCACATCCTTTCCAGCTCTGCTCATAGACTCCATGTTATGTTGGAACAGACCACCACAGTGGCAAACACCAGGGAGGTTTCCTTAGACTAGCTCAAATTTTGCCTTGTTTAGTCCTGGTCAATGATTCAGCCCCAGTTTGGCCTCAGGGTCTCCCTCTCCGACCCCATCTTGCACCGTGCTCTGCAGTATCACAGCGGGTTTTGGAAACCTCAGAGCTGCAGAGGGAGTGTGCATGGCTGCAGTGTGCCTGGGAGGGGGACAAGGCCCTGTGTCATGATCCCACCCTCCACACAGGGCCCATGGCACAAGGGACAGGGCAAAGAGCAAGCTCCAGCCCCCTTGGTGTTTCCATGGGATGGGCTCTGTCTGTGCAAGGCAGGTCTGCTCCCCAGGCTCCCAGTGCAGATAAGCACCTTCAAAGGCCCACTGAGCCATTAAGACCAGTTCCTCAGCTGTAAATCAAAGCAGCTCCATAACACTTTTTTCCTCTCACCTGAGCCCTGACCTGGAGGGACCACATCTTGTGGAGAGAGGGTAATTCATTCTCCATGCTCACTCAATCCACAGACCCTCGGCCAAGGATGCTGATTATTGCTAACCGGGGTGCTGTTTTTTATCGTCCTGGCAGGGCTGAGAGAGCCCTAACTCATTTCACATTGAGCTCTGAATAGCCACTGCCTGGTAGGAAGTTTTGGTGATGACCAAACCGAGCTGCTCTCCATTTATCCTATGGAGGACTGTGCACTTTGCAGCTCATTCTCCAACACAGAAATAAACTGTCAGTGGCTTCTCTTCTGGCACAGATTGATCTAATACAACTGCCTCAGCGCACACTGCTTGCACAGACAGTTCCAGTGCACATTACTGTCATTTCTGATGCCCTAAAAGCTACTGCCTTCTCCCTCCCATGCTCTTAAATGCCTTAAATGCTCTTAAAATTGTGGTGACACTTTTACGGGTGATGGGGCAAGGGTCAAAAGCTGAAACTTTGCATGCCAAGAGATGCAAACAACAGATTCCCATCTCTAGGAGGGAAGCAGGATCTGATTTCCTTTGTCAGAAGGTTCATTCTTTGTGCCACATAATTATAGATAAACAAAAAGAAACACGCAACATGCCTTAAATTAAATTCAGAGTTTTCTGATTGCCACATTAATGGGAGAAAGGTTATCCCAAGCAAGCGCATCTCTGACTGCTGTAGGAAATCAAGCTGCGATGGGAAGTGTAAAGCAGGGGGTTACTTTCTAGAATCTATTGCAAAAATCTGAGCTGAGCCACAGGTTTGCCAGTCAGTGCCTGAGTGCCATCTGTGACCAAAAGTGCTACAGGATGGTACACAAGGAGTAGAGCCATGTCCATAAGTCTATTCACCTAAACTATCAGGTAGCAACAGATGCTGATCAGCAAAACAACAAAAGCAACTAATTTTCAGATGTCTGTGTTTGTGGTGAACTGATTTTGTGCCCTTGCACTGGAAATATAGGGGTGTTCATCCTGCAGAGGTATTTTAAAGTGTTGGTCAAAAGCCAGGATATTAAAGTAAATGCTACAGGTAGACCACTGCTTCAATCCCAAAATTCTAAGAAGGCTACCATATAACATTACATTTTTCTTTTCAGATTTTTTTAAGTGGGTTTTAGTTTTTAATTATATGGTCTTTCCTTTTTATATAATTTGTTTGTTTTATTCTATGATACACAAATCAAAATGTTATATAGCATGACAAGCAGCATATACTTTGATCCAGAGAAATAGAAAATCTGTTGTAATATTATAGTGTTATAATCATCCTTTTGGTTTTGAAGTAAACTAAATAAGATAAATATTTCCAGAATTACATTTTTAATGTACTGCTAATACTATTGGCACAACATGAAACATTTACTATTAAAATGGAAAAAAAGGGTCAGTATTTAAAACAAACAAATTCCATCCCATCATGTTTCTACACAAAATATCCACTTAGCCTAATTAACTACAGCTCCTGAGCATCGCTGAATGGATTTTCACATTTAACAAGTTCCATGGAGTTCAGCAGGAATGATTATTTCTTTTGAATAGTCATACTTAAAGAATATTGCTGCCCATCATACGGGATTCATTACTGCTTGGTTTCAAGAGTCTGTCATCCACAGAGGGAGCAGGAATGATTCCATATGACTTAGGTGACAAATCATAAAACATAAAAAATGAATAACTAACAGCTGTCTGGACTTTTCCTGCTGCAAACAGTTTCCTTCAAGTTGATATTTCCTCATGCTCCTAATTTTCCAAAAAAGACAATCCAGATGTTCCAGCTGCACAGTACAGGTATCTCCAATGCAACCAGTATCTACAGAGAGATCACCAAAGGGCTTCTCTGCTTTTCTCTTCTTCCCCTTGTCTATTCTTTTCTTTTTTTTTTTTTTTTTAAGTTTAGTTTTTTATTTCTCCTCAGCAAGAGTAAAACTTGAGCATGGCCAGGTGTTTTCACTTCAGAGGCTCCAATGGCAACAACAACTCCAGTGCTTGGAAGCTAACAAATTTGTTGTGTCACAATTGATAATCAACTCTAGTAAAAGAATGTCCAAATCAATTGAGCTTTAGCAAGGGCAAACTGACTGGACACAGCCAGACTCCCAGCAAAAGTAGGCCAAGCTTGATAAATTTGCCCTTATTATAGCTATTGATGTTTAAATTTCTTCAGGGATGTTGTTACATGGGTGCCTAGTGGTGACAGAGGTACGATGACCTCCTTCGATCCTTAATCTACACCTGTTAGTTGGCTCCCTAGTTGCTTGTGAGTATACTCAAGCTTAAAGGTTAACAAAAGAAAAACAGGCCAAGTTTACGCGACTGCAGCAACGGATCAATGCAGAGTAAATAACCTTCTCTGTCTTATTTCCCCAAGCATTATTGATCCGAGTTCTTTGTTCTTTGTCATGTTTCTGTCTTCTAATCCCAGGGGACACTAAACGATCGGCTCATATTGGACATGTTAACTGGCACATTATGACAGCTACCATTTTGTCACTCAATGTGGTGCTATATATAAAGAACCCTCAGTTCAGAGGTTTCTGAGCTGCTCTCTCCAAAACGAGCCTCCCATACCTGCTTTTTTCTTTTGGCTTATTATTATTGCCCACCCCTGCCCCTGAGGTATTTTATCTAGAGGTCTACCATAACACTAACCTTTTTTTCTTTTATTATTATTATTATTATTAATTGCGCTCCTAAAATTTCCCCAAGGGAAAAGATGGACAATAACCCAACAGTTAAAAATAATAGACACTTTTGCAGCATTCAGTGCACGGCAGGAGTTTCAGGCAGCAGCAAATGCTGGTATCAATTCTGACCTGTCGGGGCTTGTTGTTTTTTATTTAGGAACAGGAGCCCTTTCCTTTCATTATCAAGGTTACATTTAAAGGATATTGTGCTTTCCTAAGTGTTCTCAATGGATTTCTATGGGATATTACAGATATCACTCTATCCACACTGAGCCCAACCTCTGTCTTTCAGCCGAGCGGATGCTCTAAGTGCCTTAACGGCTCTATAAACTTGCAGATTTGTGGTGGAAGTCTGTGTTCACTGGGAGACTATTGGATTTCTAACAAAATTAATTGGATTTCCTTCCTTCTGAATGCTCCCTCTACATGCCTATCTCTGAATAAAGACTTGCCAATACTAACTCCCAGAATTATACAGAAGAAAAAAAAAAGGGAAAAAAAAAAGAAAAGATGTGAACTTGGAAGGCATGGCAACCTACTATTGCTTATTTAGCCTTCCTCACACTTTATCTAGGACACAGAAAGAGCCTATTCTAAAAGAAAAAGCTTTTCCCTCCTGTGCCAAAAAACTCCCAGCAAGGGATCCAATCACTGGAGGAAGTGTTGCGTGCCTTTCTGTCACGGCGAGGAAGAGTCCATTGGCTGAATAGTGTCATATGGATTTAGGACTCCAAAATTCATAAAGCATTTCTGGGTCTGTCTGGTGCTTAATGGACAGCGTGATATGGAGAGAGGGAGTAGGACTACATTTTAAACGCAAAAAGAGAATTGATAGTCAGGAGGTAAATTCCTGCCTGTTTCCCTATGTATGGTATTTCACTGTATTAGCCATCCCTAATCACCGTGCAAATATACTCTGTCCAGTGGACAATAATAGCATTATGACTTTCCTGACACAGAATTTTATCTTTCTCTAAGTCACAGCTGAGTCAATCTGTGCTTTGAACAAGTATTTTTGCTAATGCAAAGGAATCCAGGGGAAAAGAAGCTGCTGTATATTTCAATTGAATTTCAAGTTCCTTCACGTCTCCATAGCTGATAATTAAACCAACTGACCTGCTTCTGCATTGAAGCCTGCAGGAAATTAAGCAGATAATACTCTTTAGGTAGATAGGCTTTGGGGGATAGTTTATTAAAAGAAAAAGAAAGAGCCCCCAACCAAACAAATAACATTGAACTGTGAGTCTCGGAGCAGCCTCATCTCTTGGCTATGGGGGTCTCCTCCTTTTTTCCACTGATAGCACAATTTTGAGAAATGTTAACAGGAGCTCTTGAAAGGAGAACCAAAAAAAGACATGTGAAGAATTTGTCCTTGTTGGGCTCAGTCATTCAAGCCTAAAACTCATCTCAAATATTTAGTAGATTATTCCAATATTAATCTTTCACAGATGGCATGTTCCCATTTTCCTTTCTTTTTTTCTTTTTTTTTCCTAATTCAAACCACTAAAATATGCTAAAGCCACAACTGGAACCTGGTTTGGTGTCTATCTACAGAAACTTATTATTTGATTTGAAATGGTTTTGTTTTCTTTTGACATGCTGGAAATATATCCTTAAAAGACATTTTCATCTCCATAAAACATTTGTGTTTTTTGGACTTGCTGAAAACCTGAAAAATCCAGGGGTCAACCAGATTTAACAGTTAATTTATTCATTATTTGTCTTTCCAGCTGCAATTACTTTGGGGTAAACCCAACATATGCTAATGTTTTTAAAGTATGCCTAAAATGTCATAATAAATTTAAATTATTAATAAAACTGACATGTAAAAGTAGGAGATATCTTGTATGTGGGCAATATGTGTTATTCTAGTTTAATATTTTGCTCCATATTTCCAATCAGCATGAGGGTTGTTTTCAAATCTGAGAAGAGTTATGGCATTGTTGCCCTTACAGAGTTGGCTGGCTGCAGAAAGGACACATATACATAGTCTGTATATCCACCAGAAATTCAACATTCACTAGAATAAAGAATTTCGTCTCCTAAGTGAGGTACACAAGTATTTTTTTTTTCATAAAAGTGCATGGGTCCTGTCCTTCAGGTGTCAAATAGCATCTCTGTTTTGCATTCCTATAATACTGATAAAAGGGTTTGAATTTTTCTATTTATTATGTAGCCAGTTCACCTCTACTGCTCAGTAGGATGTTCTGCAAACTGATCTCACTGTTAGGGTGACATCACTATGTTAAAAATAAGCCACAGTGGCATATCTGTGATAAAAAAATAATATTATTCAAATAAAATTATATTTCTACTGTGCAAAGCTCCCGGTGTGTTTGAGGTGTATATTTAAAGGAGACAGCCCAAGCTGTCTGTTGCAAGAGAAAAGTTATATTTTACTATAATATTTTTATGTGGCTATAAAATGTGATGAAAAAAAAAGTCTCAAATGATGTCTTGTTTATTTATTAATTTAGCTTTTTCAGCTGTCAGCAACTGAATCCCCTTAGATATGGAAGAAGTTCAGCTTTCCTGATCCTAAATTCAGTCTCCTCTCAAGGGACTGATCGCAGGTGAGGGACCAGGTGTGCACAATGTTTAGATATTTCACCTCTTCTCTCCCTTTAGGTGCTAGATCCACTCCTAGATCTGGGAGCAGACCCTGATGAGCAGACTGAGACTGGCTTTTATAAAGGTGTTCAGGGGGAGGTTTTGTTTTGATTTCTTGTGTTGTTCTCTCAGCCTGGCCTTTGCCCCTGCATACTTCACCCTTATCCTCCAAATAGGGAACAGCAGCCAACTCTGCAGTTTCATACCATTTGTGCTTTGATAGGACAGCAGTCATATTCTCAGAAATCATCAGGGAATAGGACTGAACAGCCTGGATTTCTCCTACAAAGGGCCAAGTCACAAAAACTGTGAGAATTCTCCCAAAGCTGGTTAGCAGATGGAGGTTAAGTGCTCAGCATAACTGGGGGGAGGGGGGTGGGGGGGCAGATATGTTGGTTCCTACATCAGAAGGTTCAGAATGTTGTGTTTGGGTATTTTGTTAATTTCTTGAGAGCAGCTGAGACGTTTCTTGGTTTCCTTCAGGAAGCGCTGGGGAGTACAGCTGACCTTGCAAAGGTTGATTTCAGAGTTTTCCCCTGGCAAGTGGGTTATTGGGTAAAGGACTAGAGAGACAGATGTGTTGGAAGCTGTTAAACCGGTCAGGAAAGATACTTTGCTTCTTCCTGTAGGAGAGAACTCTGTTCAGTACTGTATAAGATACTTCTGATTTTCCTGATTGAAATAGTGAGACTCTGTCACAGTCCTCAGCTGGGGTAAACTGATGTTAATTCCATCAAGTTTCATGGACTGAGGCTGGCTTCTTCTAGCTGGAAAACTGGTCCAAGGTCAGAGGTCTATATGCTAAAAACAAATTTGTTCTGGAGCGTGTATGCATGTGTAGGCTCATGTACAGCTTGGCTGATTTGGGATCTTGGAGAATTTTTGACATTATTAGTAATATTCCTCCTTTCCCCTCTCCTTAAAAAGGACATTTCCATAAATAAAGCTTTTAGACTGTTCAGCAGATTTACCTCCTGCCCTCTCAGGCACACCCTAAACTCTTCTAATAATACAAATGTTATCTTAATCTAAAAAGTTATTCTGGTCCTTGATGTGCATTTTGTACTCCTGTCAAGGGCCAGAATAGAAAGAAATCAGGGGCAGTGTGAGGAAGGGTCAAACTGAGCATGAAAAGATTCCTCTGCCTTCATGTAACGTACAAATCAGGATTGTTAGAGCAAACAGCCACCAACGAGCCACATTATTCATAACACTTCACAGTTTTCTCATGGAAGCCGACAAATGTGCATTGCCTGAACATATTTTGTTAATTCGTTGGGTTTTTGCTATGAATACAGCTGAATAATTTCAGAGCATTTTCCTGACAGTAATGAGTGGTGCTTTGTACCTTCCCTGGGATGCACATTACTACTGTTTTGCTCATTTTATGGGTGGGCAATCTGAGGCATAAAAAAGAACATGTCAAGTTCTGGATTATGGAATTAAAAGGAGCCCTGACAATTTTTAATTACTACCTAATATTCTAGAAAAACTCTAAAATACCTTATTAATCTGGGTCCTCAGTTATTGGAAGCATAATATTTTAGAGAAAAGATAGTACATTTAATTAAAAGATGGCAAAGTATTTATTGGAAACATGATATTTTGGGGAAGAGTTATTACATTTAACTAAAATATGGCAAAGTATTTTTGTATTGCTTAATGAATCTTTAGATGCTAGAAACCTTTGGACCATTTGTTTGATCTTCATATTTAAACATGATTTTAACAGTAACAGTTCACCCATGGCACTAAGAGACATCAGTTGCAGAAAAACACACTAATACGGACCAGAGCTGAATTAAACTGTGTTGATGGAGATAACCAGTTACATATGTTTTAAGTTAGCAAGAGCCAAATCAGATAACCACCATACAGAAACACTGGGCCTGATGGATATTTTTTTTATATTTTTCTGAGAAAAGACTGGATTGCAGCCTGAGTCTTGGTTACTACGGTCATCCATTTGTACTCGGCAATCAGGAAAATGAAATTCTGGATAAAGTGAAAAGATGACTGGAGAGGAAGGAAGAGCAAAGTATGTGAAGGGCAAAGACATAAACATTGGTGCTGTTCTCTTCGTGTTACTAGACAAGGACCTTCTATTGATTTCTGCGGGCATGCTTGCACTTCCTTCCTTCAGTGACTAACGATATGCCCTTTGGGTTATGATGACACTGCATTTCATAGGCCTGCAGGTCGAATACCTGATGTATTCTCTGCCTGGCTCTTACTTTAAGTCATTGTCCTGCTCCAAGCCAGGCTCTTCTCAAACGTGAGGCAAATAAGAAAGGGAGATAATTTACGTCGTGCATCACAGGTTGGAGAATAAAGCCAACACTTCAAGTAAGTTCAAACATAGCTGGATATTGTCTGAAGCCTCATTTCCAGTCCGTGGCATAGCATCGAGTCTGGTGTCTTTAATGTTTTTCTCACAACAGTTTCCAGAACTGTTTCCTTCTGCAGGAGCCCCAAAGTGCATATGTGTTAGGCACACATTTCCTCGCCCACCTCTGCGTTGGAACACAGATTTGTTTTAACTTTGATTAACAATCCTCCACAGAAATTTAAAGAAAGAAGTGACTGATTCTTCTCTCACTTTCAGTAAATTAGGAATAATTCCCCTCTCCCTCCCACCCCTAGGCCATGGAGTTAACATAAATAATGTGAAACTGGTGAAGGTGACAGAAGAGTTAGGCTAAAAATGAAGAAACCTACTGCCTTCAACACCAAGAATATGGGGCGCAAATTATATCTCGGCCTATTTAATTGCCAGGCAAAATGTGGGACAAGAACTCTTGGGGGCTCCCAGTCACCAGCAATATGAAGGATTTGATATAAGTAGCCTGTAATAGCTGCTCTGGACAACCTTCTTCTCATGTTCAAGAAGCAAAAACAGCGGGAGGTTTTCAGAAGCGTGAAGAAGAAGTAAGCATCTGACGTTCACTCACTTTTAACAAAAGTTTGTCCTATGACAACCCTGAGTGCCTTTGAACATATCAACCTATATTCCACCAGCAAACTGTCTTTCGTGTAATGAACTACCCAAGCTTCCCCAGTAACCACCTGGAAGACCACTAACACCGCCAATGAGATTCAAATTAATGGCACATAACCTTGAAATGACTGATTTGACATAAAGGGGTTTTTTTTCACAATACTCAACACTGCTTCTACCGTCTGGAAGAATACTTTTGTGAAGCCAGAGATCCCATCATTTAATGTGCAAAATTTAGGTTGTCAATCAGGATGCCTAAATAGCTCATGTTTGTAACAAAATGTAGCTATCAGGCTTTTTCTTGAGTGTCTCATGATGTAAATGGGAATTACTGATCCAGAGATTGAGTTTACAGCTCTGATCTGAAATTTCCAGTCTCTCAAGAGAATACTCTGACTTGAGAAAAACTTAGAGGGCATAAAAATACATTCCTAATACTCTAAAAAAACCACTGATAATGAGAAACCTCCAGACTTTTTTCCACAATGTCCTATTCTTACAGAATACTTAGTATAGAGAGCCATTTAAATAAATGCAGACACGCTGTCCCTACCTCGCCTTCATTTGGTGCTAAATCCCCCAGAGAGGAAAGAACTGTTTCTCAGCTGAAGTCTGGGGAACTGCCTTTGGTTCACCATTTCCTTCTTGAGCTGCACAGCATTTATGCTGCTCCTCTGCCAGGTGTTGATAGGAGAGGTTGATTCTTAGAGCTTTATCATGTTTAATCATTGCTCTGGTCACTAGTTAGGGTGGTTCATGTTCCTTCTTCTTTTCCCCATCTGCCCAAACACATCAGCCAGGGAAGAATTGGGTAAAAAAAGGCTGCAGACCAAGCGCTGTGGTCCCACTTGTTCGCCTTGGCAGTGTTAAGAAGCATCAGCTTGGCTGGACACTGCAAATTTTAGTCTCGGGGCAGGTAGACCAAGAAGGATGGGGAGGGACAGGGAACAGGGGAACTTTCCAAATGGTCCTCTGGCTGCCGAATGGGGGATGACAGAGCCTGGGAAAGCAGAACAACCACCCATGTCAAATTCCAGTTGCATCCCAGGCACTGCTGGAATGAGCAAAGTTATTTCAAGTGGTGAGGAGTCATGGCCAGGCATCATGAGCCATTGCCCAGGCTGGGTCCTGTCCTGCCAGCAAGCCCACGTGTCACACCTCGGCCAGCAACAGCCCGAGCAGCTGCTGATGCTGCCACTTCCAAGAATGGCAAGGTGCCTGATGCTGGAAATCTCAGGAAGAAAATGTATAAATAGAAAATAAACTTCTTTTTTTTGTCCCTTCATGCAGTCAAATTTGATGAGACCAGTATATTCCTTGAAATCTAATGAAGACATGGGGTCAAGATAAGGCAGGACTCACACCCATAATATGTGAGCCCCTCAAAATTACCTGCCACAAGCCAGTGAGATGAAGACACACATATCTGAGGGCAATTTCTTACTTTGTTGTTCCCGGAACTGTTTTTCCTGTTCCATTCCCCTCCCTTTTGCTGCCACCATTAGGAGGTGTTGGCTGGATGCTTTCAGCGTGGTGTTCCAGTGCAGATATGCATTGCACCAGCTGATAGAGAAATAGATTCACACACAGGGAATTCCTGAGCCGACTGCTAGTTATAGAAATATTATTCAAGAGCCAAAATTATGTGATCCTTCTTGGAACAAAAAGACCATGAAAATCAGCAAGAATTTTCCTCCATTGAGGATCTGAAAATCTATGCCATCTCTTAATATCCAACAGACTTCTTGAGTATCTGGTGTGATTTTTTTAAGTGAAACATATGATAGAAATGGAAAGCTTAATCGAGTTTCCTGAGCTTACTAATTACTCATTCTTTGGGTTTATTTTCTTCTGTGCTTTGCCTGACAATTGAACATGGCAGAGACGTAAATCTGAGAGGTTTGTTTTGCTTTCAACTAGCTCTTAAAACACCTTTTCTATATACACACAGAGATTAAAATAAGAAAGAAAGGATGTCAGCCGTATGATAACAATGAGGAATGGCTGGACAGAGGATTGGACTCCTTAAAATGAGTATGTTTACCATCCCACGATTGATGAATTACCAGGGATTTTAATTGTAAAGCTCTGGCTGCCATTGCCATATTTCACAGACCAGGATCAGCAGCTATTTCATCTACCTGTAATTTTATTTCTTTACCAAGTGCCTGATCATGAGAAACAATAACTGTCAGCAGTGTAAATTCCCACAGGACTTTGAAGATTTACTCTGACTAACTACAGATCCATCCAATATCTCTCAAGATCAGTCTCTACCTGTCCCAGACTGAGATGTAAAGTGGCTGTAGACTGTAACTGTTTACAGAAGTGGGAGGCTTCAATAGATCAGTGTATGAAATCATTCCTATTCCTCCACAGTAGTCTGTAAAGTTTCCAAAGAGCTTTCCAGGCTTTCTGGATGAAAACCACTATATAAATGCAAGATGCCATTATTATTTATTGTTTCAGTTTGACAGAAAGATGGAGGGTTTCATTTTGACTTTATATTTCCACTTCGCCTTTGTTTCATAACTTTGTGACGTGCAGAATTTTCCTTTGTATTCCTTGCAAGCCTTACAACCTCTCTGTTAAGGCAGAGAGGTTGGGAATGCTGCAGCCACAAATAAGAATTAAATCAGAGCAAATTTTAATTATTATTTGTGTT
Source organism: Gymnorhina tibicen (assembly GCA_013399875.1). Classification (NCBI taxonomy): domain Eukaryota; kingdom Metazoa; phylum Chordata; class Aves; order Passeriformes; family Artamidae; genus Gymnorhina; species Gymnorhina tibicen. The sequence continues at coordinate 1,468,694 of VXAZ01005997.1, forward strand.
CTCATGACAAAGGAGATCATACTAAAGGCCTCAATTTTCAGTGTCCTGTATCAAAGACTAGCTGGTTCAGGATTTTCCAAAAATGAACAAGAAATCCACTTGTGACCAGCTCTGAAAGGCCCTTACAAAAAGGGAAATTTTCTTTCACAGCCTTACATCCTGCTAACCCTGGCCCTTAGAACTAATATCTTATATTGCTGTGAAAAAGAGTTTCTTTGCTGTCTTTAATAGCAGTTAATTTTCTTTTTACATAGCTGAAAGGAGAGTAAATGATCGGAAACCCAAATAGCAGGAATTACCTGTTGTTAATTTGAATACCACAGAATTTAGCCCCAGTTTGCACATATCTGAAAAGTGAGATATCCACCTCATTATTGTCCCTCGCACAAATATTTTTTTCCTTTAATTCTTCCCATGGTATTTTGTCGTGAGAAACCCTATTATATAATTATTCTATGAATATTATTTCTCCTTGAATGTTTAATTCTGTAAGTTCTAATAAGGTAAATGTTGTTTGCATCTACCTTGAGCAATCCACAGCTTTGTTGACCACAGGAAAAAAATTACTGTTCAGTATGGCCATCCTGCTTGAGCCAGTTGGAGTCTCAATCCAGTGTCATTTTAAAGAACCTTTAGAACAGTGGATGAGAGACTCAGCTCTCATCCCATTACCAGCTTTATTTAATCTAAAATGCCTCTGAGAGAGAGAGACTCCCTTATCTCTGAGTTGTGCAAACACACCGCTGCACACTGATACAAGATCTGTTGTGAACCGTGTAAGAAAGCTGGTGGTGAGTGGAATCCTAAGTATGTGAATCCAGCAGGTAAAACAGGACTGAGGGGAAGGGCTGAGGTCTGTGGCTGTGTCCCAGATACTGAAGGAGAAGACAACTGTTTCTGCAGTGCACAGAAATGAGAGGAGCAGAGATCTAGTTTGATGGATACCATCACCGTGTTACTAACACTAATATCTTTAGCACAGCACAAAAAGAAATTAAAGAAGGCGTGCGCTGTCTAACATATTATGGTGCTATGTAATCCCCCAAATGCTGAAATACTCATGTAGACATTTTTTGGTGTTGTTGTTTTAGTCATAATTGCTCCAGTGTCAAATGAGATTGTAATGAGAAGTGGAGCTGTTATAGAAAGTTCACTGTTCTGGAACTTCTGTGAGATGGTGTCAAATAACAACTTTTTTTCCCCATGTTTTTCCCACTTTTGCAGCTGCCTCTTCATTCCTGGTTTGGAGACTGACTCAGAAAATAAGACATTAAGCTTTAAAGCTAGCTGAAAAATAAAGGGTGGAGATGTGAAAAATGTCAGGGACTTGGCATTCTTCTTTTCATTAGCTTTCAAACTTTTACAACATTCCTTAATAGTCTTGTTTAATACTGGTTGTTCCAGCCACTTTTAGAAGATATTTTGGAAGACACGAGGCCTAGATATGCTGACAAGAAGCCTGATGACTTGAGGCCCAGATGAGCCTAAAATTAATTCCAGATGTTCCGTATGCATCTGATAAGGCAGAACCTGGTGTTTCATTAGGGTTTTTTGTAACAATCATGCACAACAACATATAGGTTGAGATTATCTAAGTTGCAGACTGAACTTGTATGAAAAAAATTGTAAGGATAAGAATACTTTGGACCCATTTTTCAGCACATTTGTGCGCCAGTGTTTGCACAGTGGGTGGTTAATGTGGACTGTAAGGTCCCTTTCCCTCCAAGACCATGGTGAGGTGATTTCAGTTGATGACCATTCATAGCTATTATTTTATTTGTAAATCTCAACTCATCCTTGCAGATCCAAACAGGAATAATTTCAGCTCACAGGAGTTTACTGGTACTGCCTGTCTTCTAGATCTACTCTATGATCTGCAAAGAGCATTTAATGTTAGAATTGGCCTTTTCTGCTACTGACATATTTTTGCTTGACTTCATCCTGAGCTGAACAGGAGCTCCTGAGCTCTTGCACAGAGCCATGAAAAGTCTAAATCTTGCTCACTTTTGAATACTTAAATGAAACACCTGAGTTTGGAGACCTGGCTGTAGGACAGAGGGACAGTGCCAGGGAGAAAACCATCTCTAAAGATCATTGTGGGAATTTAATTTAATATCTGGATGTGTTGTTCTTTCTCTGTCAGCCCAGAGGACCCAGGGCTAGCAGATTCCCATCCACTTCAGCCCACTGCCTCAGGTTACATTAAATGAATCCAGACCTCAGATGAGCTGTCTCAAGAAGAGAAAAAAATAAAAGAAATCAAAATCAAAACCATACACTAATATATCAGTAAAGCAGCAAAGAAATAAAGGGAGAAAGAAGGGATAAAAGTACCTGTAGGATGAGAAGTGCAGCTCACCGAGCATTTCCATCCTCTGACTGCTCCCTCTGCTGCCTGCAAGACAGTGAGAGGGCAGCCAGGAAGCGACGTGGTCTCTGTATGGCTGCCCAGGTGGGCTCTGCATCCTTCTTCCTCTTTCTGCTCTCAGCATTAGAGATTCCGACAGTTCCTAGATAAAGTTAAAGACTCATGTAGTGATCTTCACACTAATTGGACTGTAATGTATAGCCTCGGTCAAGCAAATCTCTCCCAGCACTCCTCTCCACAGACGGCAATCAAGCCATTTACAGAAGATGCATCGGCTGCTGGGACCCTGGAGTAACCTTAAACTGCACTGGCCTTTTAGCAGAAAACACAATTAATTTTGATACTGAAGGGCAATTAGGACTGGGGTTAAAATAAAAAATCTTCTGAACAGAGAATGTCAAAGACTGGGAAGGAAACTCTTTCCCTGTACGCAGTGTGTTGAAGCTCTGTAAGCACAGCAACTGTCAGCTCGCAGTAATTCAGGTCGCTTTAGAAACCCCCTGTTTCCATAGAAGAAATGTAAATTCAGATTAATAAGCACCACGTTCAAACCCCACTAAGACTGATTGCCACTTTCTTTCAGTCTTTGCTGCCAGAGTGAGCACAGCTTCTTCTCGTTCTTGCTGGGGAAGTCTGCTTTACATCCCAGAATTTAGCGAAATGACCAAATGCATTTATTTTGTACTGTTTCATTTCCAAAGGAAAATGCTTTCCCAGCTGGCACTCTGCAAATCTTGACTCAAAGCAAATCATATCAGCAACTCTGTAAACTTCTTTTTAGAAGCACAGAAGGTGTTTACAGTAATACATATCTACACGCACCAACATGCCCTGGTGTACGTGCAAGGCAGCCAGAATTTTGGCCTCACCTGTGCAAAAGGCTTAAGTCCATGTCACTCTCCATAACTTTACTGTGAAGGTGGTGAGGCCCTGGCACAGGTTTCCCAGAGAGGTTGTGAATGCCCCAACCCTGGCAGTATTCAGGGTCAGGTTGGATGGAGCACTGAGCAATCTGGCCTAGTGGAAGATGTCCCTGCCCACGGTCGGTATGGGGTTGGAACTAAATGATCTTTGAGGCCCCTTCCAACCCAAAACATTCTATGAATATTTTCTATGAACTCAATAAAATTCACCAGATTTGCTGGTTGTGGGTTTTCTTCATTTTTTTCCTCCCCAGGACGATCAGCTGGGCACTCAGCTGAAGTCCTTGAGTATCTCTGGCACAACGCAAGCACCAGAAAAGCCATGCAAGCACAGAAAGGAAGACAATGTTCAGTGTGAAAATTTTAATTCCACTTTTTTTTAAGGACAAGGGATAAAAGATGAATGCTCAGAAATCATATAAATCCTGATCCAGCAATATCTAATGGGCAAAGGGAATATCTCCATGTATGCACACACAGAGTGTCTGGAAATAGGTGGAGGAGGGTGAGAAGGAGTCTTCAGGTAATTAGAAAAAATCAAGATGCTACTTCCCTTGATGTTATCAAAGCCACTAATTTTTCTTCGTATTTCCAGGTTTTCTTCCCCATTTACAGAGCCCTCCATTCTGCAGTGAGCTGATTTCGCATCTGAGACTCAGTCAGCCATCCCAGAAGTTTGAACGAGGGAAACCACTAACTAATGTTAGATTTACACAGTGGGTAGGTTTTGTTTTATTTAAAAACAGCATCCTGGGGGAATCTCTCAGTGGCAAAAGTGGCATGAGAAGCAGTAGCAGTAAATAGAGCAACGGAGTCCACAGGGTTAAATCTATTGTTTTCAGGGATTGATATTACTGTGTTTTGTCACCCAGTTTAAGTTCCAGGGCCCCATTCCCACTAGCTACGAGGAAGGGTAAGGAGCCCAGAGTAAACTCATTTGGGCCTTTTAAGTACAACATGATTCATATTTGTGTGCAGCCTCTGTCATGGGTTGTGCACAGCCCACTGCCACAATCTGTGTCACCCTCTCAATCTTGTGCCAAAGGGGGCAGGTGGACAAGATAACTTAATAGCTCTTATTCATTTGGAATTTCTCTGGTTATGGGGTAGGTCACCTTGTTCAGTGAGAGAGGGAAAGCATTTAAATCTTCAGCCCAAACTCAAGCTTCGATGTAAGGAAGTTCCACAGGAGTTGAACTTAACATTTCTTCTCTTGTTATCTTGCAGTTTCTTGAGGTGTCCCTTCATTAGGGTGATGCAAGGGCTCCAATGGTAACAAAAATAACAATAATCCACCATGTTCATGCAACTCACATAGAAGTGAAAATTCTCACCAAGTGACTTGCATGAGGGAGCAGGTTTAGTGTCTGGAAAGATGTGACTGTCTGTTGGAACCAGACTTAACAGGGATTCCCATGTCCACGCAGATGAGGGGTAGGAGGGCAGAGCATATCCCATCCACTCCTGCAGAGACTGATCTTCATCAAATCATGCACTCAAACGACTTGATTCCTGAATCAGTTCCAGTTGTAGTTCACTACTACTTAAAACTGGAAAGGATAAGATACATGGGGTTTATTATTATTATTGTCTTCCTGGGTATATTATAATTTCCTTTTCTAATATTCTAAACAATTTCTAAACATGGAATCAGAAATGTTAGTTTGAATGAAAGAGAAAACAAACCTCTACTCTTGAAAACAGCTAGCATCAAATCTAACAAAGGTATTAACAAATTCTGATGACATGAATGTCCTGTATTTTTATACCCTGAAGCACGTGAACATCCAAAGTACTATTTAAATGTTGCGGAGTTTTTCTGTTTGCCTGTTTGTTCTCACAGTCCTTCCTGTGGTGATCCCTAGCTGTTCTAGTTGCTAGTACAGGCATCATCATATAGTTATGTGCCAAAATGGACCAAAAAAAATTGCAAAACATTCCCAGATTTTTGAAGCTCAAACTGAATCAATATAGCTTGGAAAAAAAAAAAAAGACAATTTTAAAAAATTGCCACATTGGCATTTTTCACACACACAAAAACTCACCATGTATTTCTTCACTGCAAAAATTCAGAGTTGTGATTTTTGCACAAATTTCATTAATAAACAATACATCTGTCACGATTTTCATCCGAAGAAGGCAAATCACCTAAAAACTCTATTTAATTAACCTTTACAACCCCCTTGTGAGCTTGGCATTATTATCTCCATTTCACGAATGGGCACATTGAAACACAATGAGCTTAAGTGACTTCATTGCAAGTAAAACTACATAGCAGGTCAATGGCAAAGCTTGGAATAGATCTCAAATCTCTTGGGCCCTGGTCCCATGTTTTAAGCGCTACAAACCTTGTCTTCTTAAAATGGGTGGTGTTTCAGATCATTATTTTTCGTTTTATTGAGCACAAGTTTCTCACATCTGGGATAAAACTCTGGAAAGCATCTAAAAAACGCTGTGCAGTTTGAGCATCTAAAAGAGCGTCTAAGAAGGAGAAACAAGCTCTTTCATTTTGTTTAAGGGCTGTACATGAATGTCTCTGGTGGAAAATAAGGAGTCTTTAAGAATGATGTGTGACTTCTAGTGATGGAGCCTGGGTTAGCAAGGGTATTTATTTTTCCCTTCATTAAGAAACAACTTATCATTCCAGTAAAGGAGCTGTTAATGAGTTTGTTCACACTCGCTGAGAAATGACTGCAGGATACTCCTCAGAGAACTTACTCTGAATGCATACATAAACCAGCCAGAGCTCTAGGTACAACCAACAACCTGCGCAGGGAGAGGAAGTGCTTTTGGATTTCTGCCTTTCCGTCTGTTTGCTTCTTTGTTTGTTTTTCCTCCCCCTCCAGTGCTGTTCCACAGATCTGGGAGGAAACCAGCATATTTGGAGCATACAGGTTGGGGTCTGTGTTCCTGGACTGCCACCAGATCTGTGCAAGGGGCAGAGTGACAGCATGACACTGCCAGTCAAGCAGCTCATGAGGAGGATGTTCTCTGTCTCCAGCTCTGCCAGGAAGCCAAGATCTGCTGCCCAAATCATCAGGAGAGGGAGATGCCCATGTGTCTTGTTGCACCCTGTGCTGTGGCCCTTCATCCATGCCCTCAGCAGCCCTGAGCAGCACCCATCTCCATCCTGAGCAGGCTACTCAGGTCATATCCCAGCAGCACAGTGGGGGTACATCCTCTCCCCAGAAGAGGAGGATGAGGCTGGCACTGATGTTTTCTTCTGCATATGCTTTCAGCATAGCCTCAGGCTGCTGGCTTGGAGTCTGTGTGCTCCTGTACAGTGCAAAGTTTGGGATTCCCTAGTGCTGGAGAACATTCTCCTGGCATGATTTCAGACACCCTTTTGATGTTATAGGTTTCCAGTGTGGGTTAACACATAGTTAGACTGGGCAATGCTATCAGAGAATTACTGAGCAGACAAGACAGCCTGCCCACTTGGGCAGTCCAGAGACGATTGTCAGACTGCTCCTCATGTCTTCAGACGTTTTCCAACAAAACTGGATGTCTGTGACTGGGCTATATATATAAGTGTATATATATAATCTCTCCTCACCATCCACCTATTGTCCTCCTGTTCTTTTTTGTCAGCTGTTTTGAGAAGTATTTCCGACTCAGCAGCATGAGTAATTGTTGGGGTTTCTTGTTTGTTTGACAAAATATGGAAAAAAATGGCAGCATTTGCTCTTCAGACTCCAGTTCTACCCCAAGAAGACCCACCCTGACCTCCAAAACGAAATCAGTAACTTCACTCCTCTTCATTTCCTCATCCTGTGTCTAAACCCAGGGGAAGTGGGTTGAGACCTTTTGCACATAATCTGACACACGACACGCAGGGCCGGAAGGCAGAAAATCATTTCAACAAAAGGCCAGAGCTCTGGGTTAGGTAAATTCAGGAAGGAGAGAGATAGGAAATGGCAGTAATGTCGCCAATAAACTAAGAGGATCCTGGCACCAGCCGGAGTGTGAAATATGAGGTTGTGTCTAACAAGGACTGAGTAAAAAAAGTTCAGCTCACTTTGAAACATATGACACCAAAGACATTTACAAAAACAGCTTTGGAGAGGAGGTGGGAAGACATTTATTTTCTTCAGGGGAACTGCCCTCAAAGAAAAGAATCGTGTTTGATATCCAAGGCTAGGACAGCAGGTAAGATGGCCAGAGGACTCAGCCATGTGACATAAACCCAGGATGAGTTTCCCTATGTGATTCTCACCCTTTTAGCCCACCAAAGGCCCTATAGTCACCTTGTGTAGCATATGTGTGTATACTCGTGTATATGCTTAGCTCACGGCCCTAGGTGCATGCAGTGAGGTTTGACTCATAGAGATCTATGTAACTACTGTTACCTGTTACTGGAAGAACTCAGTTCTACACATTTTTTGAGTACTTCCAGGAATGGTGAGTCCCTGGACAGCCTGTTCCAATGTTTGGCCGCCCTTTCAGTGAAGAAAGTTTTCCTAATATCCAATCTAAACCTCCCCTGGTGCACTTTGAGGCTGTTTCCTTTTGTCCTGTCACTTTTTACCTGGGAAAAAAAATTGACCCCCACCTGTCTACAACTTCCTGAGCTGGAAATAGCACAACAATATCTTTTACTAACTACTTTGGCAGCTCCTTGACTGAATCAGGAAGTTCAGAGGTAGACTAAAAGGAAGGGGAAAAAAAAAAGCAAGAGAAAAGCAGAAAAAGCTCCAACCCACACACCAAAAAACTGGGACCCAGATAACTTGTTTTTTTTTCCCTAAGACTTTAAAACTTGCTTGATATGTGCTTGATTTGTTTTGTCAGTAAAGGGTTAAAGTTCTCACTTTCAAACAAGTAGGTGGATGTTCTATTAAAGGCAATGACAGTTTTGTTATTAACACCAATGAAAACAGGATCCAGCTCTTCATCACCCATCTACCTCCCAATAAACCCACATATCCTGAGAGAATAGAGGTTCCTTTTGACTGTTACATGTTTTGCTACACTGTCCTTGGACCCCATCTGTGTCCTCTACCTGAATTAAAATGAACCCTCCTTTCTTTATCCTCCCCCTGACTTCATTCCCACTGACCCTCTGTTCAGCTGATCTCATTTAAGACTGAGTGTATTTTATTTCTTTTATGACTTTGTCTTCTGTAAGAAACTCCCAGTCCTTCCAACCTCATGCCACGTGTGACATTCTGTCCCCATCAAAAATCAGATCATTCCTTCAAAATAAGAACTGGCACCAGGTCAAAGTCCTGAAGATGAAAGGAAGGGTTAAGTTTACTTTCAATATTGGAGGAGGGTTCGGAAATAAATGTTGAGGTTAAAAAGTCCAGATGGTAATTCAACTGTATCCCTGCTATAAACATGATTTGATTTATGGGAACCACTAATGGTATCTCAGTTTAGATCTGGATGGCTTTGCTTTCTCTCATCTGTAGCTTGAAATTCATCGGATTTTTTTTCACTCCCACCATGAATCTTTCACTACAAAGAGATACTCCTATCAAGAATTTGGGAGTTCTTTAAAACCCAGCAACTGATAAACGTTAACAATCCTAATCCATGCAAATTACAGTCTGAAACCTTTATTTATAACGCCAAGCGGATGTGCTTATTCAAAGCAGTCTAAAAGAGCTTTGACAAGTTCAGTCCTACAGAACTGTATCTCCTATTGCTGTTTTCTCTCTCCTGTCCTTCGGGGATCAAACTGAATCAGTTTTCACTTTTTTTCTGACGTTGCGATTATTAGGTTTCTCAGTTTTGTCAGAAAAATCCATCAGAAATGTTTATCTCATGGGGCAAATAGCAATGGAACAGCATGTTTATCACTTCGAGGGCCGTAATCTACAGGCAGCAATGGCCCCAATCTGGTTTGTTTTAAAACACAGAGGCTGAAAAAGAAAAATGCCCATGTCTGAAAAGTGTGATGGAGATGTGCAGAACTGCATTAGCCCTGACACCCATTTCTTTATGTCTCTATATTTCGGCTGTCAGTCATTACATATATGTTGCCTGAAGTCCTTACAGTTTACTACTTCCAGCCTTGAAAAAACGAAACAGTTGGCCTCAACCGTTAACACCTCAGAAAGGTAGCTTTTCATGGTGGACTTTGCAGAAATCTGTGTTCCCAAAGGAGTTACTCTAAATTGCAGGCTCCTGGGGGAGGTAAAAGTCCGATTTAGGGAACGGAGAGAGGAGTGCTTTCAAAACAGTCATCACGGATCTTCTCTGTACAACCACGTTCGTGTTATGTCTGTGTACCCAGTCTGTGTTTAAGACACCTAAACTACAGATAAATGTCCATTTTTAAGGCTATCCAAACAAGCAGAATAATAAGTAGATCAATGTTTACAAGACACATTTTTTTCCTTTATGCATGCCATGGAGAAATAACACAGAGCACAGCACACAGTGAAAAATGAAGAGTGTCTTAGGAATACCCCGGCCTCATTTGTTGGGTCAGCGAATAATGAAAGAGTAACTAGGTATTCAGGATCTGAGTTTTACAAGGATTTATAGATGCATTGATTGGCTTTGAATTTCTTGTGTCTCCAAAGACTTGCAATGTGCTTCCACCAAACCATCAGTGTTTCTCCTAAACTCCTCAGGCTGAGGGAATGTGGGAGTGAAAGAGAGCAAATAAACCACATGGGACAGATGGCAACTAATTCCCTCTTGTGACATTCAGTGATCACCACAGGCAAGGCAGGAAAGGGAAAGGGAAAGGGAAAGGGAAAGGGAAAGGGAAAGGGAAAGGGAAAGGGAAAGGGAAAGAGGGAGAGAGAGAGGGAAGGGGAAGGGGAAGGGGAAGGGGAAGGGGAAGGAACTAAATGATCTTTAAGATCCCTTCCAACCAAAGCCATTTTATGACTGTGAAAATAACTGTAAGAGATCAGGGACAGACAGAGATTTCAGCCAAGTTATTCTTATAGAAACCTCTCCTTAACAGATTGGAAGGAAACCAATACATAAACTGGAGTTTTCAGGCAATCCAAGCCTGCTGATTTTCAAGACTTGTAGTCAAATTTGCTTGGTGGTTCTCTGTAGAAGTCAGCTCTTATCTCCAGCTGTGGCAATGATTTGCTGTGTGGTATTGAGTAAATCATCCTGTTTCATTACAGACTTGGTCTGCACGCAACCTCCTGCCAAAATAATAAAAGGTGAGAAGTCAAAATCAATTTCATTAAGCTGGAACAAGTCAATATTTGGATGCTCTATACTGGGAATGGGAGTGGTTCAAAGTCAGCACCTGAAGTGTAGTTCCAAATGGACAAAATAAAAGCCATCAAAATAGGAAAATTGATTTTGGGAACTTAAATCAATGTGTGTGCCTGTTACAATTTACACACCTAGCTAAAATACTATAAGATATGTGCTTACAATCACTAAGCATTGCTATTATTACATGAATGTTGCAAAAAACCACTGACTTTCCACTGAAGGTAAGTGCTGAGATGTCTGGTCTGAGATTAAGTAACACAAAGGCCTTGTCTGTGCTCCTGGTTTCGTTTATGTGGCGCACAGCTCCATGTAGCTCTGTGTAGCTCTGTGTAGCGTTCTTGTTTTAGTGTAGCTGAAAACTGTTCTTCATTGACTTATTCTGAACTGGAATGAGCCTGCTTTAGCATGCCTTAGGACATCCTTTGTGCTTTTGTACTGGTAGATCTAAACTGGTATCAAATTAACACTTTCATTTAAATCAGTGCAACTCAATGTGTGATCACCAACAGAACCGATTCAGTGAGTGTTGTCTTTAAAAGAGCATTTCAAATCTCTTTGGCTGCAATCTGAAGTGTCTACAGGAGCCATCAGGATCAGCTCTTTCCATACATATCAGCTATATTTTCCATGATACGTGCAGAGTATTTGCAGAAATAAATGGGAAGATGTTTTTCCCATATGTGCATGAACTCTGAACTCCAAGAGTTCAAGTGGGTTCAGTTGTTCTCCTCAAACTGTCATTCTAGTCCTAATTAGTACATGGTGCCGTGAGCAATTTAAATGGAATATATTAATAGAGGAGAATTCAGAGGAGGAAAAAAGAAGCCCTCCCCCATACCCCTGCCTGCAAAAACTCTTAAATAAACAGGGGATTTCTTAAGGGTGCCTCACACCCTTGCCACCTCCCCCTTTCCCTTAACAATAAAGATTGAGGGTGGGAGACGGAGAAGGTCCGGATGCTGTCTGCCAGGGAGGGTTTCCCACAGGAGATAGCTGTAGACTCCCACTGCTTCCAAGGAGTCGTGGGGGATGGGGGGATGCTGAAACTGAGCCATGATGGTTCAGGGAAGTGCTGTTTTATTTAAACCCTCAAATGGCTTGACATGCCCCTGGTACTTTCACTGCCTAATTATAAATGAAAGGAAAACGGCAAGAGAATCCCCTCCTGTTGACCATTTCCCACTTAACAAGGCAGCGCATGTCGCAGTCTCTACCTTTTTAGCTCTGTCCTTGCTTTTATCCTTCTGCAATTTAATCCTAACTCAATTATATTATTACAGCGTGTCACTTTGAGTCACTTTCCCCCTTATTGGCATATGGCTCTTTTCAGTTTCACTGCTAATTCTTTTCCAGTGGACTTGTTTAAAACGTACTCATTTTCTGCTTACACTCTGTGTTATTCACGCATCACATTTCTGCAATGCCTGGCTAACTTCCTCGGGAGGAGAAGGGGAGCCGGGGATCTTCGCTCTCTGCATATATTTGCTGGAGTTTCCATCCCGAATTGTCAAAACACAAACTAGATGGCAGGAAAGGTGAGCAGCATGCCCCGTCTGTCAGAAATGCGGAGAGGAGACTGCCCTCCGCTGGGTCTATTCCAAAGCCCTGGGCTGGAGTGATGAGGAGAGCTGGTGAATACTGAAAACTATTTTCTGTCTCTATTGTTTTTTCCTTTTTCAATTTTTTTCCCCCTTTTAATTTTCAAATGCGTTCACTGACTCCTTGTGTTTCTTTTGACTTTCCTCCTTGTGTCCTCCACAGCACAGGCTCTTCGTAGCAGGATGATCCTGCAGGTTTGGGTTTCCTGGGGAATATTACAACTGCCCATCCATTCAAGTTGTCTTCAGGTTTGGATATGGGCTACTTGACTGATAGCTAATTAAAAAACGGATCTAAAAAGTCACTGCTGGAGGTATTTACATGTGGAGAAATAAAAGATAATTATGTGGTGCTTCACAAGCAGAGAAAGAGGACAGTTTTGAAAATATGCACATTTTTCCCCCTCTCAGGTAGTAAGAGGAGATGGTAACTGCTGAGACAACCCCAATGCTGACAAGTCCCAAATGTCACTTTCCTAAATAAAAAAAAATCCCTTTTAGGTTTTCATAGAATCCCAGAACAGTTTGGTTTGGAAGGGACCTTAGAGATCACCGAGTTCAAACTCCCAAACCAGGCCAGGGACACTTTCCAGTAGACAGGGCACTGTTTGCCTTAAGCTTGTTTACCAATGAAATTGTACTACAATAGAGAGATACTAGAGAATTTGGCTTCTTTTGGTATAAAATACCCATGTTTCCTTTCCACTTGCATGCACATTCTTATTCAGGATTGCCTTTTACTGACTGAGTTTGTAGGTGGAATAAGCTAACTAAGGGAAAAGCTTGTTGGTAAACATCCAAATAGATGAGCCCAGAGAGGAATTTCCTGTTTGGGAAAAGAAAAGGATAAAAAAAAATGCACACAAAAAAAACCCCTGAAGAAACAAACAAGCAAACAAACAAACAAAATTAATGAAAAATAAAAGTCAAGCCCCCTTTTTCCAAAATCTCACTTACATGCAGGCAGAGAAACACAAGCAAACCAGCCACAATGAAATCCCTTTACTGCAGAGACAAAGTCAAAATTAAAATCAGTTTGTTCAGAGACAGATACTCTCAGATAAGAAGAGCAAAACCTTCTGTCTCAAGGTGACCTACGGTTTGCCCAACATCTTTCTTTAGTTCAGCAACTTCACTGAGGGAAGGGGCTACATCCCCGATTTTCCCACTTCTCCACATATAGATCTGGAAATGAGTGACTTGAATTCAAAGGTCAAGACCTGTTTTCACAGGCAAAATACATATCTCTGTGCTGACTTATGCAGTTAGATAACTTGCACACTTCAATGCTGAGATAAGGACCAGGTAGGCTGTTTACAAATTCGGGTTGTTGTAAGTTGTAGTGGAGTGCCTACTACACCTGATATGAAAGGAGGTGTAGAAAATTACACATGGGGCTGTGACAGTAACAGCTATACAAGAAAATCAAGGGTATCAGTGGGGTTGATTACGTATCTTCTCCCTGAGTTAAATCAAGTGTAATAATTATGGAAATCCTGTGAGTTCCTACATTTTATTTCAAGATGAATTCATGTGAAAAGATGCTCACCATTTCTGATAACAGGTTCTTAAGCCTCAGGTAGTCAAACACAAAGACACTGCCCTCTTTATCCTTTAAGTTTTCCTTTCCTTCTGTTAGTACAGTTTAAACTTGGTAGCTACATTGCTGAGCACTGTAATGACTCTGAGGTTACAGCTAGCAGTTAAGGTAACATGGTGTTATTATATCCAAAATCATGTCCACTTCACAGCTGTCCTGAGTGTCCTCTGTTTTCAGACTTCATCTGGGATAAGAAGCAGCTAATTCTCCATCCTCTTGCAGGCCATTGGGTCAGGTTGGCCCTTACCATCGTATCAATTTCCCTGAATCCTTCAGTCAACTTCTCTGTCAGGAATAAAATTTAGTCTATTTATTCTAGCTCCTCCAGCTCAGCTTCATGTAGAATAACTTCCCTCCGCAGTAGATTGTAGTCCATGCACCATAAAACTTCCTTAGAAGTTACATTCACTGATTAATTGTTAGAGGCACCAGGGGAAAAAAAGAATCTTGATAGATTTGGGAGGAAAATGTAAATACAATTCTTTTTGGAAGAACTGTAAATATAGGACAACTGGTATTTTTTGTTCTGTTGGGTTTTTTTTAATAGAGGTGAAAATAATTAAATGATTTCTCACACCAGAGTATCTGTTGTATTGTCCAACACATTTTGTGAAGATACCTCTTTGAATCAGGTAGTTCTTAATGACTGCTGAACAAATAAATAGGAAAAACAACAGCCCTGGAAAGCAATTTATGGAAAGAAAGCATGAAGAGGAGGTGAAACCTAAAAAAAGTTACATCTGAAATGAGTTTTGAAGGAACATATGCTCTCATGCAGCAGATTTTTCAACCTCATAGGAAATATGGTGCTGAAATGAGAATAGGTTGATGAAAGGATGGATTTGTTTTCGATGCAATTTCCTGTACATTTACATGGGAGTATTTTCCCCCTTTCCCCTGTGAAAGTCTTTGACTTAGTGCTTGTAGAGGTGTGGGAGCCAGGACACCTACATTCCCTTCCCAGTTTGGAAAGGATTCACATTTATCCTGATGACTCTGTTTATCTTCCTGAGCCTCTGATGTTTGTGGTAGGTACAATAATGACCATCTTTGCCTTAACAAGCCTGCAGTATGGCTCATCAGATGAGGATATTGTGATAAAATCTCTGAATTAATGCTAAGAGTGGTTATTATTTTGCAAGATGGATAGCCCACAAAATGCCACTTTGCTATTTCTAGTGACTGGCACTTGTTTAGCAACACAGAGCACAATTTAGAGGAGGCTTTCCAATTCCTACTGGATGGGATCAATTTGACAGAAGCATCAGTATCAGGAGATCCTCTGCTAGGAAAAGAACTATCGCTCTCCACTGTCTTTGCCATTTACAGGAAGGATTGGTGCCAGCAATTTGACTTTCATCAGCAATAAAACAGAGAAGAAAAAAAAAATTAAAAAAAGAGTCGCAAATGATTCTATAATGTCCTTGAAATTAAATTAAAAATAGCCATCACTGCCAAAACTCAGAAAAAGGACTCACAGCTTTTTTACAGTGCCTACTACAATGTGGATTTATGATTGCCGGAATACTGCTTACTGTATAACAAGTGTAGTATTAAGTGCCATATTGGACTACCATATGGCTACTAACCTCAGAGGTTGGTAGCAACTATCAGTGTAGAAATTAGTGTGCAGAATGAGCCTGAGGATAAAACCAGTTATCACTCAAGCATGCTATATAATTGGCTGTAGCAAGAAACTAAAAAATGTCTCGGAAACCAGATGGATTTGAAATGTTCCATTATTCATAAACACTTTTTTTTTTCCTGCTGCAATACTTGTTCCTTTCCCAAATATTCTGTTGTTAAAAAGAATAATTACCATGCAGAAGCAAAAAGTAAGGAGGATAAAAGTCCTTGCTGCTGGGAGGGGGTGGCATGTTTCTTGTGTCTGCGTTTTGGCCTGGGCAGCCCCCGTGCCCGCAGTGCCTGGGTTGGGGGCAGCTGCTTTGTGCCAGTTTCTGCAGGGACTTTGCTGTTCTCCTCCCATGGAGAGCAACACTGGTGAGGGTGGTGCAGGTTTGCGTGGTGATGTTATTAACAGCCCTTCACAGCTGTGGAGGCTCATCCCTTACACAGTGTTTCCCTCCTTTTTGATCACACAGATGACAACCATTGTAATCTCCCTGACAGGAACTGCCTCCCCGGAGGACACCACGTCCCTCCACACACACACGCTCTCTTCCTCTCCCTCCATTTCACCCCACTCCTCCCACCTCATGCCTTTTCCCACTCCTTCCCCAGCTGGACCCACAGCTGAAGCAGGAAAAGAAAAGAAAGGAAATAATAACGAAAAAGACGCCTTTTGTGTGCGTGTGTCTGTGTGTTTGTGTGGACAGGAAAGGGCAATGATCTTTGCATGTAATATCAAGTGAAGGGAAGAGAAAACAGAACTTCAATATGCAGGAAAGGGACACTGCATAATCCACCTAAACTCAGATCAGGGCAGGAGAATCTCTACATGGGATGAAGAGCAATCCCTCTCTCTCCTGCCCCACAACCAGCCTCTTGAAAATGTCTTTTCCTCACTGGAATAATAAAAAAAGACAATTCAACCCTTATTTGTATGAAATAGAGGACACATGGGGAACCTCCTCTTCCCATTGCCCAGTTAGCTTTCAGCATTCCTCTGATTTAATTCTAATAATCCAGCTATGTTTGGAAGGCCAATTCCAGCTGAAGAAGGAAGCCAACCCACAGTTTCATCTAACAAAGCAGATTGAGTGTAGTAGAAAAAAATCTCTTGATTTGG
This sequence comes from Gymnorhina tibicen, assembly GCA_013399875.1. Classification (NCBI taxonomy): domain Eukaryota; kingdom Metazoa; phylum Chordata; class Aves; order Passeriformes; family Artamidae; genus Gymnorhina; species Gymnorhina tibicen. Next base: position 1,485,129 of record VXAZ01005997.1, read on the forward strand.
CCTTTCTCTGAGCTGTATGTTAAGATCAAAGACTGAAAATAGGGATGTTTTTAGCATTTGATTTATGACACACATAGGTTGCGGTAAAGAGGAAAATCAAATTATTATTTTTTTTAAGGATCTGAAATTTATTTCCACTGGATCCTCAATAAAACCTAAAAGTTGGATGTTTTCTGTGTTTGGGTTTTGGTTGGGTTTTGGGGTTTTTTGTTATTGTTGTATGGGAAAATACAGTGTGGTTCAAGTGAAAACTATTGAGAGAATGAAAATATTTTATTACCTTCTTGGATTTGAAAACTGTACAATCAAAATTATGTTATTAAATGTAAGAGAAAAGTTTCAAAATCAACTATGCTTTCAAAGAAACCACTAACTTCCAAGTATTTTATTCTGAAAACAGAATGTCACAACACAGTTAGACTTATTGCAATAAGAGCCATTTCCTCTTCCAGAGGCACTCAATTCCAATAAAACTACAATTACCCAAATATCTTTTTCTATCTATTGAGGAAAGAAGGAAGGAAACCATCCCCATGCAGTGATTTGTGTTTCCTGTTCAATGGACCAGTGGAGCACTGGTGTAACTGCTGGGTAAGAGAGGGTTAAAAAAGACTGACTCAATTTACTACCCTGACCCAAAGTAGGTTGTGTTTCTGAGTCAATACTGATACATGTTTTGGGCTGGTATCATATTGAATGCTTCACATGGAAAAGAATTATACTGATAAATTTGTGGCTATGTAAAATAGAGTATCTGCAAGGTCTGGTCAGATTTGGGAAAGGGGGAAACTTGCTCTAGGAGGGTGATGATTGGAAGTGTGACAGCTGAGATACCTGCTGCTTGTGCATACATCCTGCCTTCAGGTATGTACATTGACAAAGAACAGTAAACAGCTGAATTTTTTCATAATACTAATTTCTGGAAGTGCAATACCTCAATCAGAGGCAAAATTATGTTCAGAATCAAAGCATGGATGTTCCCTTTGGCTTATACCAATTTCATTCCCTAGTTAATAATTTATTTTCTCTGCTTCCCTAAACAACGTTTTGGTACAGCTCACCTGAAATGAACAGAATTGCCTTATATATTCCACTTGTCCATTGCCAAGGGCCAGCTGCCTTTTGTTGTTTAAAGCTGGTTATGATTTAGACTCATTTTTCATTATTAAAATGTTAAGACACAAAGATCAAGATACTGAGACAAAAACTAATTAAAGAGGGATTTGGAAGATGAATGAATGGATGGATGATAAAAAGTAAGTTCTATGACCTCTGCTGTTACAAAGCTATGGGATGTCATGGGGCTGTGGAAGTTTACTTTGTGTGTTTTTGTAGATCTCTTGTCTGTTCACTGTCATTAAACATGTTTAGCCAAATAATGCATTAAAAAAACCAAAGACACAACCTGCACTGTTAGGCCCTGAACAACCAAAGCAATATCTATCCATCTATTAAATCTGTAGATAGTGTTTTAGACTGAAGTTACGGTGTTTCACATACAGGACATTTATTTTATGCATTGCCAGCAATACCGCTGTAGCGTAAAACACTTATTTTATGGTGTACTGGGTTTGGTGGAAAGTTGCATGAATCTACTAATTCCAGGTCAGCAAGAGAGTTTAAAAGCTTCCATGATCAGCCTATGTCTGACCTAAAATGTGCTTTTGTCAAGACAAGCTATCTAGAAAATTTAAAAGAGAAAGAAATGTGTCAAGGAAGCATCAAAAATTTGTGGGCAAAAGGGTGGGTTGGAATGAAACACCTCTAACAGACACAATCCTCCCAGTTTCAGACATCTCACACAATGTTTTTTTAAGAATAAAGGTGCCTCTGGCCCTGGTATGGAAGGATCTTATTTTCAAAGTTACCACAAAGAAAAGTAATTTCATATTAAACTATTTCTTTTGGCATTTCTCTCATCATTCACCTCTTTTAATAATTTTGCTTCCTAAAACCACTGTGGGAGACTATTAGCAGAAATTTCTAAGAGAAGCAGCAGAGCTGAGAGCAACAGATTCTAGTCAATCCATTGTTTATAGGATATCTACCACCCTGTCCATGAAAAAAAGCTGGTAACTGACTAACAAAACAGAAGAGTACTTTTCCTGTTTGCTTCTGAATGCTGGGAAATTTAATCTAAAATTTAATCTAATTAAAGAATGTGATAAAGAAAGAAAAAAATATCAGTAGACAGGGATCTTCATCTCTGGATGTGATGTAGAGTGCCAATAACTGTATTAAATGCCTGAGTCTGGCATCCCAAAATGTGAATGTGTTCGGGAGAGAATGAGCCAAGCCAACCTCTGCGGTGCGTGAAGGTGAAGGAGATGCCTAGGAGGTGAGGGCGAACAGATGGGAGAGAGAGACAGAGCTTAGAGTTTGAGCAATAACTCTATTGTTTAAATCTACTTCTCTCCTGGCTCTGCTGGAGCCCTTGCTCACACGGAAGCACCGGCTGGCCTGTCCCCTGAAATGTCATGGCTGCTGGCTAAGCCTGCCCACTCTTCCGTGGATGTGCAATGCGGGACAAAAGCACACAAAAAGTGCTGGAAAGTGAAGAGCTCTCCAAGCCAGTGTGTGCGCAGACCATGACCTGGCCACCCCTCCCGCCCCTACACAGAGCAAGGAGAGGAGCTGTGGTCTGTGAGCTTCTTCCTGAGGGAGGCATTCTGCATGTCCACTCTTCCAAAACATACAAGCTAAGAAATTTGAATTCTCTGTCTATGCCTTCATGGATCCATGGGTTCGAAGGGTCAGCCTGAGACTTTGGCACTGGATAAATATGTTGATATTAATTTCTTTTCGAGATAAGATGTGGTGGTGGCTTTTGTTTTTCCTCTTAACAGACATCATAGAGCTGAGGGATAACGTATCTCATAATTTTGAAAATCATGCATCAAAACTGGGATATTAAAATGTTTGCTATCAGCCATCACATATATAAGTGTCTCAAAATTAGTCTTGCATTCTTGATCTCAAAGAAAGGACAAATCAAATCCATTTGCCCCATGGAGATCAAAGAATCATAGGATTTCAGCACAGATCCCAAGGGCACATCTCAAACCTGCCTCATGGCATGATGATTTTCAGGTGTACATGAGTCCTGATGGATATTTGTGCAATCTGCATCTAAAATCTTGATGTCTGATCAAATCCCCTATACTGGTCCATATGCACAAACGTTATTCCCTTCTCCTCTCATCCGGGAGTTCACAATCTGTCATGATAGAAGGTTTCTTGTACCTTTGGATGCACGGCCAGGCTGTCTTTTTAATATAATATTCATCAGCTTATAGACTACTGTGGAAAAAAGGAAAAAAGTGGATTTGTGGCATAAAGGGGAGAAAAAAAAATGAAGGGAAAAAGAAAGAAAAGAAAAAAAAAGAAAGAATGGCATTCGGAAAAAAAGGACAACCCTGTCAAAACATGACAGCTGATCCACTGCCTGTTTTATGCTATTCATAGAAAATGCCAAATTCTGCAAATAGTAACCACATGTACATCGGCTTCGCAGACTCAATGTTCTGCTGCAAAATGAGACGTTCTGTATTTTAGTGTGTCATCAAAGGCAGTGAAAATATCACTCCAGCCTCCTAGGCTTAACCCTCTGGTCTCTCAACTGTTAAAAGTTTAATTCGATGGCGGTGGGAGCGAGCAGCAACACATCCAGCTTTGTGAGCGGTGCTAACGGAGCTGCCTAATGTATGCCAGTTGCACATAAAGTCAATTAACAAATCTGTTACCGCGCCATTTTTATTCATAGCCATGAGACCATTAAAGCGACAAGACTGCATCTGACGTTTATGATCTTGTTCGCATTGCCAGAGGAAGGAGGGGTGGGGGTGGAAACAACTTTGTGGCTCTGTAGCATGAGAGAAATAGCACCATTCAGAGACATAAGGGCTCTTGAGCAAACGCCGGAGCTTCTGAAGTCTTTTTCTCATCTCAGTCCTGTCCCTCGCTTGTGTCCTCCCACTTTTTCCCGGTCCCTCCTCCCCTTAGCCCCTTGCTTGTGCCTTTCAGGTTTCATTTCAATGCAGAAGGATTGGCTTTTTAGTTCAAAACTATAATGTAATTGTCCTTTTTTGTGGCTGGCTGATATTCCTTTTCACTAACATTTAAAAGAGTACTTATGCTGAATTGAATATGGAATGGGAACAGCTCCTGGCGCTTTTGTGTGTGATGTGGATGGCTTTGGGAGGAGAGGCTTGGGCTTCAGTTGGCTGTGTCCTTCTCCAGGAATGCTTCCAAGATCTTCTAAGTGACCACGAGCTCTGAATAGAGTGTCCTGTTTAATCATCTCCTCCTCAACAAACAGCCTGTGCAACAGCTACAGTAAATTGCTTTCAGCCTGGAGGAGCCAAATCTTGGGAGTTACACCATTTCTGCCTTGGATTTTCCAAAATTTTCCAAACTGTGCTGGCCTGCGTGCTCTTCTTTCGTTTTTTCTGAGTGCCAGGAGTGTGAAGATGAGGAAAAGAAGCTGTCAGTAGAGCACTCTGACACATCAGTGTCCACACTTAGCTAAACTGTTAGAACACTTCCAGTATAATCTACATTCCCTGCTAACAGAAGTAATTTCTACATATGTCTCCTGAGCTTCACTTGGTCCTTTTTCAACAGTGCTAAAGGAAAGAAGATTTAGAAATGCTAGGGACAAATTATTTAGTGGAAAATATTTGAAGTCATGAAGTGTCCTTCCTTTAAACTCAGCCTCATATTGGTAAGAGTACAACTGGCTGCAATAAGAGAGTTAATGGCTGTTTTAGTGGGTACACAGGTAGGTAAATAGTTAAGTAGGGGGACCAACAAGTTTTATGGCTGGGTGAACTGATCATGATACAGAACTGATAAACTCTGAAATTGTTTCTAGTGTGCAGACAGGAAGGTTGGAGGCCAGCTGTCTTGAGAATCTCAGATCACAATATTTGTCTGCTGCAGAGTGCCAAAATTCAGTGGCTGACATCCTGGCTCCATTTAAGTCGCTGGGTAAAACTCCAGCAGATGTTTTACCATTAACTTTAGCTGGATCCGTTTCACCAAATAGCTGCAGGGGCTGTGTGAGATGGCAGGATTCTCTCCAAGATTGTAGCAGTGGGAGACATCCTTGTGAATGTTTCACAGCGCTGGACCTCCAGAGGAATTTGTCTCTTGGGGATGCTTGTTTGGGAAGAGGCAGGAAAGAGTGTTATCGGGGAGAAATATTGCATTTTGGTTTCTGAAATGAAAAAGAATAAAGAAAGCGTGAGGAAAAATCAGTTTCATGTTCAGCTAAGGCAAGGGAGCTGAGATGGCCAAGGTGGCAAAGACTCATATATATTACAAGAAATAACTCTCGTGTGTGCCAGCAAAGCCTTCCAGTCAGATCAGAGCTGTGTTTGGTTTGAATCTCAATTTTTTTTATTTTTATTCAGAGAGCAATGCAATCTGAAATCATCGATAAAATTCCTCTAAGTCCACAGGCAAAGCAGTAGCAGCACGAGGAGCATTTATAACAGCTCAATATTAATTTCTTTAGGCATTTGTATTACAATAGATGTGAATACACTTCTGCTAAAGACAGAGGGGCTGCTGCTCTTCTCGCCCACAGAGGTTTCACTTGACCCTTTTGAATCATGACATCGAAAGTGCTCACATTTAACAAGAGCTGAGGAAAGGAACAGGTAAAATATTCACAACTATCATATGTTTTTTTTATTGTCTAAAGAAAAAAGTAATGAAGAAAAAGCTGAAATACTGACAGTCTCAGTGCTCCAGTTCTTACCCTGGAGTGGTATCTTACTCCAAAGGAGACTCACTGAAGCCACTGGACACAGATATGGCTAAAACCTCCTTGCATGAAGGATTGTCTTAGTTTGTGAGGGTGATAAAGTGAATCCTAAGCGTCAGATCTAGCACTTCTTTTGTTGATGGAAGCCTTTCCACTCACGCTGTGTGTCAAGATCTTTTCCCAAATGATAAATGCATTGTCCTGCAGTCCCAGTGGAAGAAGTCCCAGCCTTCAGCTGTCCACTGCTGCTTTCCTTACCCAGAGATCAATAAGGTTGACCTTACCCACAAGACTTTAGAAACTTAAACATAATTCTTACGGTGCGGCTCCCTAAATCCCACTAAAAAGCACTTCTGAGGACCTGGACTTTAACATTTGTCAAGTTTTCCATGAATGCCCAATGGAAGATAATAACAAAATTCCAGTGATATCCAAGAGAGGCAAGAAAGGAGTTACAACTAAACTTGTTTAGCCACTGGTGCCATTAGAAGTGGAAATAGCTGCAGAGAATATGCTAAGAGCATTCTCCCTCTTTTCCAGAAGCCGTGCATCCCTCTGCACAGCTCAGCGCTGCAGCGTCATGTCGTGGGGGGAATGGGTGCTCTGGAAATCAGCCTTGAGCATCTGAGAGAGAATAAATCATAGCCCAGTGAGAGTGGGGAGCCTATGCCAACATTCCTGCACAGAGAAATGGGCAGCAGGCGAGATCCTGCAGCTGGTGTACGCTGAGTACAGAACACCAAGGCCTTGAACTTTTTCCCCCTCCTGGGTCTCTTCCTGCACTCCCCCTCCCTTCTTGCCATCTCTCCCTTGAGCACCCGGGAGAGGAAGCAAAATTTATACCACTCTGCCCTTAAAATGCTGACTTTCCATGTTTACAGGGATTGTTTACACAGAAAATTAATCAGTTACGGTTTTAAATTTTAATTAAAGAATGCTTTCCACTGTTATTGCAAAACAGACAAAAGCCCATAAAATGTATATTTGACTGCTGCGCTGTGTTGTCTTTGGATCGGCAAGCAGCCTTGAGATCAATCATGCGTGGTATTTTTTGAACTTTTTTTTCCTAAACACAACAGTCTTCACACAAGTTGCACTATTTTTTTTAAGAAATGCCCTTCAAAATAAAAGCCAGACTCCACAACAATGTGGAATTCTCCTTCATGCCTTTCTTTTTAAGACCAAAAATGAAATCCTTAGTCTCAAGCTGACCGTGGGATATTTTAGCCATTAAAAAACCACAAACAGAATCACAGCTTCCATAGTAAAGGCCTCAGACTTTCTTACTTCAAAGTCAATAACAAAACTCCCACAAACTTTGATTCAAGTGTTTATTACATGCTGTTTGTTCCCACAGCTGCAGTTCCTGGTTTGAAAATAAAGTGTGGCCATTTCTTTCCCCAGATCTCATGGCCATTAGCAGAGATTCAAGATCACTTCAGGGTTAGCCATTCAACCTGTCTTTCCTAAAGTGCTTGTCCATGGTGTGTGGATGTCTCCTGAAGGTCTGTGGAAGAGTGTGACTCTAAGAAACTGAATCTAGCCCCAAAATTTTACAGTCATGACAAAAAGCTACGATTAGGTCTGCTATGCCTGTGCCCTCTTGGCAGTACAGTTAAGCATTTTCTATTCTCTTGAACCAAAGTAAGTTCAGATGAATAGATCATCAATCTGAGTGCCACTGGCTTAAATAAAAGAGAGTCCTGTTTCTCTAGCAATATTTGATTGGTCTAAGTTAAAGAAAATTTTTTTTCTGATTCTTCAACCAATTTATCTAAATACCCATGGAAATCTGAGAATACCCTCACAAAATGAATGCTTGGCAGTTCAAATATCAACAGAGTCAAATAACCAGATGGAAATTACTGAGCTTTGAAAGCCACTTTGCTACCCACTGGTCATGCTGGCAACCTGATTGTGTCACACAAGAGATGCTCCGTGATGCAGACCTTTCCTGCTCACTGTGACACAGCGAGAAGAGACTTCCCTAAGTCCATGTGGAAGATGACGTACATATTAGCATGATATCTAATTTATTTCCAAAGATAAGAACACCCACAGGTCAGGCAGTGACATGAGCATCTGGAGCACCAAATGTCAAGCAAAGCTGCAGGTCGACTGCTGCATATTGACAGGAAGCACAGGACAAAAAGGAGAGAAAAAGCTCTCCATAGGCAGTCCAAAGGAAACAAGAAAACATGTTAAAATGATAAGCTAAGGTAAGTGACCAGTGAGAAGCCCCTCTTTACACTTATGCCTGTGGCAGAAATTGAGTTTCTAGAACACATGCAGTTCTAAGGACATGGAAGAAATAAGAAATTTTGCCCAGATGTTTCATCTGTTGCAACAACAGAGGTGACAAATCATCAAGAAGTTCAGCCGTGTTCTAGCACTGACAAGCAGGCAAACATCTACGAATATTTTATCTGACCTATATCCAAATTATTTTAGCAGCTTTGGTCCATGAAACTCCTCTGGAAACATTGCCAGAAAGATAACAAGTCCTGGTATGAAGGTCACAGCAAGAACAGAACTTTGAAGGAAGGTGTTTGGACAAGAATAGAAACATCTGTTAGTAGAGATGCCCTAGAACGGTCACTGCAATGTATGGGGTATCAGCTTTCAGCCTGCAGCCTCTGAATGACAGATTCATGGAAGTTAACAGCAAAAAGACCTTTGCAGTTCTCTCCTTTGCTAGCCTGCATGCCAGAGGTCATAAAATTTCCTTGAATTCTTTCCTTGCTTCAAGTCCAATAGCTGAGGTTAACTTAGGGTTAACATGGAAGAGGAATGGGGGAGAGGTTATTTTAATCTGAAAACTTCATTTAGTAATAGGCAATGAAAGCTATAACTGGAGTAAAAGTGATTATTCCACTTTAAAATTTAACTTCATTGCAACAGTCTATAGACATATATACTTTCATACCATATACGTGTGTGTATATATATATACACATATACGTATCGTGTTTCTGGTCTAAATTTATCTATCTTCACTCTCCAGCCAAAGTAGCAGTATTCGGTACTTGACAAAGTACTTACACCCACTCACTTTTGACTGAGATCAAGTTAATGCTTTATCTTGTCTCCAGCAGCTCCTTCAGAGGCTCTGTCTCAAAAATGTTTTTTAATCCTTTGTTTATTCATGGGCTGTTTTCTAACCCACCATCAACCCCCATTTTTTTCAGCAGTTTCAGGGTACAGCTATGCTACTGGTGTTGTTCAGATCAGGAGAATATTTTCAAAGGAAATCTCATGATTGTCCTCCCTTATGCTGCTTTAGTTTACACTTTCAGCTATCTCGGGTGGCCCCAAATGGAATTATCTTTTCGGATAAAAAAACAGTGCTCCAACCCCAAAGAGCCCCAACTGTTGAGGGGACATCGGGTGCTCTGCATTCGTTTTTCACTGTACAGATCCTGCACAGATCCTCCCTGATTGCTGTGAACTAGTTCTTAATGCAGACACAACCTCAGCTGTGGATGCCAAAATCTGGATGTGATATTTCAGGAGTGGCAGCACAAGTGCCAAAGAGAGAGCTATTATAAACACGCTTCTACTCTATACTCCTTAATGTAGAGGTACACAAGTCTTTACAATCATAACCAATGAAGGAGGCAATGCCACATGGGAAGAAAATATGTATATAAACAGCTCCCTGCTACTGAAAATTATAAGGAGTACTGAGTTTGTATGAACAGAGACCTTCTGTTAGGCAGTTTCAAGTGGGAAGAGGATTCCTAAAATGGGAAATACTGTATCATCCCTAATGATTTTTTTTTCTTTTATTCTTCTCAAAATCTTATGCTATTAGGCAGACCCTGGTTTGTTGAAAAGGTAAAATATTTGCTCTTCAGTTGTGTTTTTATAAGCTCCTGCTACTGAAAACTTGCCAATGAATTATTTGACTTCATGTGTAACGAAGTCACCTTTGGGATTCCAGGAGACCTAGGTTAACTTTCCTTGGAAATGTTTATTACTGGACACTTACAGATGTGTCTGATCCTCAATTAATACATGAAATATTGTCTGTTTCTTTTCTTAAATGTCTTCTAAGGCATTTCATGGACACATAAAATCTTTGGCTATTATTTTGAGGAGTACCCATGACAGCAATTGAACTCACTCACTAAGTGCATTTTTGTGCTAATTAAATATTCCAAACTTCTATCAAGATTATTGTCACCTATTTAATGGTTCATTGAGTTTATGGGCCATGCAAGTCTCTCTTTTATATTTTCACCAGGATAGTTATAGCAACTATTCTAGTAATGACAAATTAGGGAACATGCAGAGGAGATGAAAGAACCTCAGTGCAGTAGGCCCAGTTTTTTTCCCAACTTATGCCAATTTTATGATGTTGTAATGGCATTGACATTGATGGAATTATTCTTCATTTTCCCTGGTGTCAGTGAGTGATAACTAGTCCTGCTTAGTTGATATTGAAATATGGTAAACATGGCACTCCATATATTTGACCATTTTCACCTTTTGACCCCTCTCCAAGAGTCTGTAGTAAAGGTCCCATCTTTGGACCTGAGATGGGAAGATTGGAATAATATTGTCCTTCATTTTGTCAATAAGAATTTTCGTCTTTTGGACTATTTACTTGCCAGTCAGGGGAGAAGGCATTCTGACAATTTGCAGTCAGAAAAGAGAGTAAATGTAATTCTGCAGGCACAACTATGCAGTGGAATATTCAAGATCAGATGTAAGAGCATCATTACTGGAGAAGGGAATGTCTATTTGGAAAGACTTTTAGAAAGCCTTGTCTTCATGAGACATCTTTGAACCAAACTGAAAATAAAGGACAACTTAAGGACTTTCATAAATTAATTATTTTTGTTTCAGTACCAATAGGGCTCTGCTCAAATAAGTCTATTAGTAAAATGTTCTAGAATAAAACTGTTCTTTTTGCTCTTTCTAGTTTTAACTTCATGGGAGCAAATGCACTATTACTGCTAATAGCAATGCAGTTTGATATAATGAATAATAAGTAAAACAGTGTGCTGATATTGTACCTCTCACCTCCAGGTGCAGGATACAGAATTTACAGAAGAGCCTACATGATTTGGGGTCAAAAATCTAATTGACTGACAAGCCCCTGCCTCACTTAGGGGCTAATGAATGTTGTATTGTGACTGTTTTTCTTAAAAAGTAACATTGAACTGCTTTCTATTCATAATAAATTAACACATTTTAGAGACTTCTTAATATTTGCCTCCACAAAGCCATGATTTTTGTCTGAACAGACCTGCAAGCACCTGTTGTAGCCAGTTTTAAAAATGAGGTCTTCTAGCTTTCGGTTAATACCTCATAGAAATAGCAATGTGATTTCAGTGGCACTGATCTGATTTCTTCTAGTGCAAGACATTCACGTTTTATCTAAGTATCCTATGCATAATTCATGTGGGGGCTCATATTTGATTATTTATAGACCTTTCTATGACACCCCCTCAGTGAATATTTGCACATCTCCAAGATAGCAGCGTGAAACTTTCTCCTGAAGAAAATTTCCAGCTAAAGACTTAACACCACTTCACTTTGCTTTAGGTCTCAAAACAGCTCTAAATACTACATAAGTGTCATACACATTTCATGTCAGTGCTCTGCACAGGAAAATGTTTCCATCCTGAGCTCCCTCATTCCTCAAGCAGAAGAGCCAGTCCCCACACATTTGTGTGCGTGTGTCTGTGTGTGGAGAAGGCGAGTCAGCTCCTCAAAAGTCATGGGAACAGTTTGTGAGAGTCGAGAAGGGAATACAGGCCTTCCAGTTCCCCAGCTCTTCATAGCAGGTGCTTCCTTTCATCCATGATCAATAATATAAAATCCTTCTGCCTAGTTATTGGATCCTCCACAGCAAGAGCATAGAAAGGAGAACTGAAAAGACACTCAACGATGTGTAGCCCTGTCCCGGCCAGGAATAACTAGGCCTGTATCCTCCAGAAAAATATTTGTGCAGATGTTTCTAAAACGCTTAGAAACTGCACAGCAATTAGCTCTAGTGTTTGAAATATCTAAATGATAATAAACTTATTTTCCCAACCTAAATCTTCTATAGAGCAATTCAAGCATGTTATTTCTTTTTCTACCCCTAGTGAAAACAACATAAGCCTTTTATTGTTTGGCTCCCTCCAATTGTTCTTATATGTTGGAAGACCACATTCGGGCCATACTTAGGTCACTTCTTTTCCAGACTGAACCGTCCCAGTCCCTTAAATCCATCCTTACTCCAAGAGCCACCCAAAGGTGATTATCTACTCAAAGAAAAGAGCTGTTCCCCACCAGGTAAGATAAAGGACACAGGCTTATGGATGGTTGAGTGCTCCTTGGAGCTGCCTTTCCTAGACACTGCTTTTGCATTTCCTTCATCTTATGATCACAGAAGGGAGCAGCAGAAGTCTGTCTGTCTTGCAGCTTCATACAGGATCCATATGTCTGGTGCTCAGCATGCAGTTCTGTCTCTTCATGGAATGTCAGCTCTTCCCTGAGCTCCCTGCCCTACGTGTCTCTTGCTTCCCATCTTCCCATGCGCCATTTCCCTCCTGTGAGATTTTGACGAAAGACTTTAGAAGACAATACATATGATAAATGTATGTGTGTGTGTTTTCTAAAGAGAAAGTCATAGCTACTGATAGAAATGCTCTCAAAAGCCACAATGTAGAGAGTGGTGGTGTGAGCCTGAGTTTTGTTCTTGTTCACAGGGATTTTATTCGCATATTTTACTGTCAGTTTCTTGACATTTTTGTCAGCTTGGATCCGGAGGCCATAGTTGCCGCCAGCAGGTCCTACCACATTTTTATTCTCCATTGTATTTGCAGGGAATAAATAAAAACAGAACAAGAGCGAAAGCAAGAGAGAGACATGGCGAGAAAGAGTCAGAGGTTACTGGAAGAACTGCTTTATGCATTTTTTCCCTGCTAAAGAACATCCACCCAACAAAAAAAAAGCCAAATGACCACGTAGCATTTTGCACTGAGAAATTTCTTTCCTCAGTTACGCAATGCAGACTTCAGGCAACGTGGTTAATATGTTTGCATAAGAAATCGCTCATTCTGTCTCACTCTTTGTCTGTCTTTTCCTTTCTTTTTTTTATTTTTTTTCCTTACTTTTTTTTTTTTCTTTTTTTTTTCTTTTCTTTCCTGTGTGTTTCCGGGCTGCTGTGAGATTTCCCTCACAATACATCTATTGTTTCCCAGTCACATCACCACTGGCTGTAATCAACTCTGATTTGTTTCTTTCTTTATATTTCTTCCTATAACCATGAGACTTACACATGCAACAAATAAACATAATCTACCGTAAGGTTATAAACAAGTTGACTATAGAAGTGTTTATTCCTCAAGGCTTTCGATGTTGTGAACAAGAAGGAAGAACAAAGACCTTATTTTCACTTCTGAACTTATAAATTGATGTTTGATTCCCCATGCTCGGTTTCTGTTTCATCAAATGTCTGAACCACAGTGTCTGGAATTGACACCATTTGTGTCTTTCCTGCATACTAGTCATAAAAAGAACAGCAACACCTCAGGTGTGTCCAACGTTCAATGCAGTCTCAGACAAGTGAAAATTTCAGTCTCTTTGGATGCCCCAGCATCCAGGCTGATTTGATGTTTCTCTTTGCTGATGGTATAGCTTTAAGTCAGTGTCTTCACCAGCTGTAAAGCTGGTACAAACTTATCTCCAGCCTGTTCAGTCTTCTCCTGTGCTGTCATTTTAGCCCTGTGTACTATCTCTGGCATGAAGGGCAAAAATAAATTTAAAAACAAGCCAGCCATAAGGATAAGATAATCTTCTCTCTCTGGGTTCTTCCAGGATGCAACACAGAGTCCATTAGTTATAAGAATGAACATCCCAGCTTCACCTTACGTTGGATAATGCTTCATGGTCTCAGCCTCATGTTTCAGACTTCCCAATAGCTGCGTCAACTATTGCAGTAGTTCCTGGCATCCACTCACCCACTAACAATTGCATCAACACCATCGATTTCTTTTCACGTATGCAACTCTAACAGCAGCCACAATGGTGTTCAGTCTCTTATGAAGTAGATCAGATCTTAAAATGGTGGCAGGGAGGTTGAAAGGCTCTTTAGTCATCAAGCTACTCAAGCAGGTGCTTTCTGAAGTAGAAAGAAAAAAAGTCAAGTATTAAAAGTCAGTTGTGGAGTAAGTGCTGCATCTCTTACTTCAGACAAAGGGAGTTTTGTAGAGTCCCATCATCTACACAAGTGAATTGGGAATTGGATATTAAAGACGAAAAACAAAGAGATATCTGTCCTGTAGCTTGGGGCACCGATCAAAACACAGCGTGGGAGGGCAGCTGAGAGGTTAACCCTTCCTGTAGCCTTCAAACTGCACTAAAAATGGCCTTTGTATGACAGAGAATAAGCTTTACAAACCCCAAACTCATGGGTCATTGTGGTTGTGAAAAGATACTCATTGAAATGGGAAATGGATCATGTTTTTGTTTCTTGCATATAAAATTGTTTTCTGAGACTTTCAAATGACCTTTCCATGGATACTGAACTTTCCATCATTTGCCAACATTCAAATGTACAAATGGTTGTCCACAGGGACTACCACACATGGCAAAATAGATCTCATCCATTAATTCCTGTTTCATTGAAACATAGAGAAAATAGACAGATAATGTGGGTGAACATCAGATACATCTGAAATATTGTGATGGTCTGAAAAATATGAAACTGAAATAGGGTAGATTTAGATTACATATAAGGGGGAAATTCTTTACTGTGAGGGTGGTGAGGGCCTGGCACAGGCTGCCCAGAGAAACTGTGGATGCTCCATCCTTGGAAGTGTTCAAGACCAGGTTGGACGGGGCTCGAAACAACCTGATGTAGTGGAAAGTGTCTCTTCCTGTGGCAGGGGATGGAATAAGACGGTCTTTAAAGTCCCTTCTAACCCAAACCGTTCTATGATTCTGTGATTTAGCCCTTCAACATGTTGACACCAAAATAGAAACCAAGTCTTTAATTTGATGAAATTTAGATAGCTCATTTAATCTAATAACCAGTTGAAGCTTCATATTAGAACAATAATTAGAACAGACCCTACAAAATGGCTCCAGGATAGAACTGGGAGGGGACCCTGTACATTCGCTTTGGCTAAATTTTACTCAAATTCATAGGTCTAGATCCTGTTCGGTTTTCAGCAGTGTGACACATATTGCACAGTATCAGGTCTTGGCTGAGATGGAGGAAAAAAGATTGGAGTGGGCTCACATATGCTTAAAAGTCAAGTTAAATCTTTCTGAACCAGGACAGGTCAATTTTCTATTTTAATTGTTCCTTTGTGATTCTTTCTAGGCATATTTTTTTCTTCTGTTCAGTTCTTTATTGCTGGCTTTCCTACATAGGCCACAGAAAACTGTCTTTAAGGTAATTTCTGTGTCTTACTTTGTAGCAATGCTTTTGACTTGAAATCTGGTCTTGTATGAAGACATCACCAGGCTTGCAAGTACTAGAAAATTAGAAAATGAGCTCAATATTTCCTTTACCCATTTTTAAACACAGGTGCAAATCTCCAAACTATGCACTGAGAGACCAATTACATCATGGTAGCGCTCCCAGTGCCCTCACTTTGCCTCCAGGTCCTTGAGAAGATAAATGTAGAGGTAAGTCCGGGTAAGCACTGCTCTGACAGCCCCCTGGAAGTACCTGTCCATTGTCACCAATGCGCCACCTGTGGCACTCCTCTGTTTTTGGAGTGGCAGAACACTTGGGGGTCGCTGCCAGTGTACGGGCAGCCGGCAGCTTTGGTGCAGATGGGGACAAGAGGGTACATTGTGCAGCTGGGTAATCTCTCCACTATTTCACGTCAGTGCTGAACAATATAATAAAAGTTTGCAGATGAAAATACTAAGCTGGCTGGAAGGCAATAATTCATGTTGGGTTTTACGACAGTGGCCATTTAAGAGCTGTAGGAGTGTTTGAAGCAGGAACACAGCCCGTTTTCTAGTCAGGGTCTAGGTCCAGCTCTACAACAGCAATGTTTTCCATACAGAAGAAGATTTTTTTCCCAAGTCTGCTAACTTGCCACTGCTGTCTGGGAGGGCTGTGTCTATCTTTGGAAGCTAATGATGTGCAAAGCAAGGTGCCCGGAGGAGTGATGTAACTGCATCATATTGTGTGTGATTTCTGCCTACTGCAAAAACAACAAGGAGAAAAAGTACACACATACATATACATAAACTATTTAGTTTATGAAAGGGTGAATTCATAAGCAGCTGCATCTGGGATAGAGTAAGAACTATCCTCCACTCAGTTAATAATAACAAAACCCAGAAGACATAAGTGGGGAGGTCATAATGGGGTTTATAAAAACATTTCATATGCAAGTAAAATGTGGCACAACACATTACGTAATTTTATTTATATATGTTTGTTTAAATTTCTTTACCATGTCTTTTGATTAAAATTATTGCCCTCTAAGATGGGAGCTGTTTAAACTTGTAGTTCTTTGGGAAACATGATGATGATAGGCAAGTTTTTTCCTGGTTGCCTGTGTGTGCTTTTTATGCTTAGCACAAGTTCCAGTTCTGCAGAAAAAGCCAGTGAGATGGAACCTCTCAGGTGTGTTTTTCTCCAGTAGGGTTTGGTGAATCCATGTGGAGCTCACCTTGGAGCCATAAAACCACTTTCCTGTATACACTGGTATGGCCACAGGGTATTACGTGGTGCTGGGTAACACTGTTCATAGGTTCCTGCCTGCTCCAATACTGTGGACTATGACAGTGAAAAGAGAACCCAAGTCTATTAGAGGGTAAAAATTCAACTCAAGCATGTCCCCACTCTGTTGATTAAACGCCAGTAAAATGACCTTGAAAGAAGTTGATATTACAAGAGAAAGGATTTGGTGACTTCTTGAACAAAGGTATAAAACTTGAGTGGGATATTTGGGGCTGGTCTCCAAAAATCTTGCTTGGGATTCAGAAATCAGGTCATTACCTATGGATACAATCTCTTTATGACTGTTTGCTTTCTAACAGCTCCAAACACACACACATTTATATAGCTGCAACATGTAAAACACTGTATTCAGAGAGATAAAAATCCCATGGTGTTGAGCATGTAAGGGATATGTAGGAGCAAATGCACACACATGTGGAAATGTAGGAGCATAGTTTGTTGTTGGGATTGCAAGAATCTGTAGTGGAATACAAGCAAAACTAATAATTTAAATAATAAAGGGAAAAAAAGGCGCTTTCCCACAAAAATCAGACACATGCCAGTGGTACTTTCCCAACCTAACTGAGAGGAAAAGCCCTCTTGGCTAATTCATTGCAAAGCTAATGAAAACCAGACAAGGGATCGAAACCAAAAAAGCTTTATGTTACAGGGAAAACAAAGCTTTCCAATGGAAATTATTCATTATAAAGAACTGGTTCACTGAAATTAACAAAAAAATATGTGAGAGAAACACCATACTGAATGTGTTTTTGGTGATAACAATCTTACATTTATATATAGCACATTTCAGCCAGATGGACTCCAAAGTGCCTCACAAGCTTTGGTACTTGCACAAACGAAATGTAAAGAATCACTTTTATGCCCCTCCATTGAAATGTATCTTTTCTGGATGAATCACTTCAATTGCATAAGAAGTGCTTTGTGTCACGCAATAGTTTATTATATATGTAGGCAGTCAAGTTGACAGAACTTAACTATCCAGATTTTTCCTTAGACAGGGCCAGTTTCAAGGGTTAACACCTCATGGGAAAAGAAAAAAAAAATACAACATGTTATTAATGCCTAAAGTAACCAGAGCTCATTTTCTTAAGATGGTCTTGTCCTAAGCAAACATGGAGTGATTGTCTCATTAACTGCCCAGTGGGAAGAACGCCTATTCCAGTCATCAATCACAATGCAGCACTTCAGGTTTTCATTAAGAATCTCCAAAATTGCATCGTGTGTAATGTACAAGCCCGGATGTGTGTAGCCAGTGAAGGCATCCTGGCTGCAGTTGCTGTATGTTTAGGGAAAGCCAGTCTCTGCTCTTGTCAAACTCCTTTGACAGCCTCGACACCTGAAGCACAGGGCGGCGCGGGGAGAAGCTTTCACACGGTGACCGGGAGCTCCATCTTGCAGATTTGCTTCCCCTCCCATTCCTTTATGAAAATGGATTGTCAGAGCAGCTGGTGAGACAGAAGTGTCTGCCTGTATCTCAGTGTGGCTGGTACTGTGATCCACCACCAGTACATGCTGAACCAGGCTCCAAACGGGGAGGGGGAAGGGGGCAGTTTCATTTGCTGCCAAATCCCTTAAGCAGTTGCTTGTTTTGTCTCTCTGTCTGAGCAGATTTTTCTTTGCTTTTCTTCTTACTCCACCTGCAACATTTTCCCCCCACTCTGTTTTCTCATAAAAAGGGAGGGAGACAGGCAGACACACATAGAGTGGTTTTATTTTTATTTATTTATTATTTTGGGTGCAGAAGATGCTTGCCAAGAGGAAGCCTGCAGTTACTGAGCTGCGCAGGAGGGCGGAGAGGTTGGCTGCTCTTGGCGGTTCTTGGCGCTCGGAGGCTGATTGGAAACACCATGCGTGACAGTGCACAAAAAAGACACTCGACAGATCGCCAAATTTCACAGTCCCACCTCAGTTCCTCCAGAGGAGCAAGGAATGCGCCCTGCCGAGGAGCTCCTCAATCATTAGTCTGCTCCATTATTAGCAGATGTTTCCCAGCCCATCCATGCATATGTGCTGCTCTGCCCCTAGAGAAGTTCAGGAAGTGCCAGACCAAGGATCGCTGGAGCCACTGAGCGTTTTCCCACCAATGGAGCATCCCTAGACAAGCAGTGTGGTGCAAGCCTTCAGCTCTCCAACCCAAAGACATGCAAGGGAACCTCAGCCCAAGACAGAAATTCCCACCACTGTCTGCAAGCTCAATATTAACAAGAGCTGTGAAGATAATTTTCCTTCATTCGCTTTCACAAAACAGGACTGGGGCATTGCCATGTTGATCCAAACAGCCACCACAGCACACGGCCAGGAGCAAGTACTCGATGAGTTCTGCTGACTTTGTTTATGGCACAGACAATGCCTGCCTTGGTGTGCTGTGAGGGGCTAAAGGTCTGGTGTTATGTCAAATGGCAAAGTTAATAACCATGGTAATAAAAGAGTAAAGCAGGAGAGCAAAAAAACACATGAAGGATTTTTTCCCTCACTGACATGTAAACAAATTCACTGCTGTTAGTGTTTTCAGTGAAAAGAATGGCTTTCTATTGGGAAACAAACCCAGAAAGATTGAAAACTGCCAAAGCAGAGAAGTTTTCAGCCAGATCTATTATTTTTATATGCTCACACACCTGTAGGCATGCACAGAACACAATACATTTTAAAAGAGAATTCCACATGGAGAAGTTATTATTAAATCATTTCCCAGTCAATCATCTTCGTTCCAAACTTGGAGAGTTGGTTTATCTGACGTTCTGACTAGCAGACGAAAGCTTTTGGTGCTCCAGTGTTTCCAATGCATCATCCCTAACACTCCTGAAAGAAATCAATAGTGGTAAAAAAAAAAGATGTGAAAAATAGAGAATTTTCCTGGTATGGAGAGAATTAATAAATTCACTTTGGGAGATAAATGGGATGAAAAGGATAATACAGTGTTTCCAATCCATGAGGGTCTTGTACCAATTTAAATCAGACAAAGGAGGATGCACTGGCACAAAGAGTACTGATTTTAACACTTTAATGGACTTTTGTAGGATTTTTGTTCATTTGCTAAGAATTACAGCTGGGAAGTGCAACTGATTGGTCTGGTCTGAGTTTGCAGGAGGGTACATGTGGTCATGAAGGTACATTTAGCTTTGTATACTCTAAATGTGTATTGTATGGATGATCATTTTAATTTGAGAGAAGATATCACAAGGCAGATGGGAGATAAACTGGCTTTATGTCTTGGATCTCCATGACTCACGAGCATCTTTCTGGTTAAGTATGTTTTGTTGATTGTGCTGGTGAGAGAATGTGGCTATAAATCGACCACACCAAATTCCATCTGTTTAAAATTAACTTTTGAAATGGGCTTTACCTGAGCAACCAGGTATCTGCTTTCTTTTGATATCCCTACACTGGAGGGTAACTGCTCAATTACATATTAGCTGTCTCCAAGGAACCCCTGCCTAAGCTCCCAAATATGTTTTCTGGTATCCATGGTCTGCATGAATTTTATACATCTCCTTCTCTGGGACTTTATAAGTCAGCCATAAAAGTTTGTGACGGGGTGGAACATAGCGATGTCCACAATCTCAGTCTGGAAAAATGGTTTATATAAAGTGTCATTAAAATGGATTTGGCAATTTTTTATTTTTATTTTTCAGCAGCAAACAAAAAGGAAAAGGGGGAAAGAAAACATTCAATCTTGGCTACTTTTTTTTTTTTTTTTACCTCTATGATCAGTAAAAGAAAAGGGAAAGCTTTGATTTCTTTAACTGTGCATGACTCTAGAAGCGAAGAGGGGTTAAGCCCCTTTGGAAAGAGCTGAACTGCTCGTGTATTCATATTATTAATGGCTTTTGGTAATGATTTTACTGCACAAATTGTTATGAGACTCTTACAATGCAAATGGGATACCAGTGAGATTTTCTATCTGAAGACCCCAACCACAGACCACTGATATCACTGGAAATTCTCCTATTTAATAGATTTTGGATCACTCTCTATGCTCATAACAATGCAGACTACTTATTACTTAGTGGCATTCATTTTGTACTAGGACTAGAGTAGATACTGGTGTTGAAAAGCCTTTTTTTCCCCCTGTAACACTGTCTCCTCAAGAATTGCTGCCGAACGTCCTTGAAGACATAATAGCTTCATAAACCCAGGTATGATTTTTCGCAGGTAGTTCACAGGGCTGTCAGTTCCTGTGCTTTTTAATTCATAGTTTGAGGAGTCTGCCTAAAAGCCCATGCACTGGGATGCATGTGATGACAGGAACCCCCCATAAAAGTCTCCAGACATTTCAGCCGAGGACAAAGGCTTGCAGGGATGACCTGGGGACATGCTGAAGGCTGGGGAAAAAAGAGAAAAGAAAAGCAGCAGGCAAATAAAAAGAATATATTACATATATTGTGAGGTTTTGCTGGAGAAAGGAGTACCTGTGAGTAATCCATACTCAAAATCATGGAGGATTTAGGGCAGCCAAATGCTTAGACTACAGACACTTTAGGCCAGGCTTAGAACAACCTTGCCATCCTGTAAGGGACATCTGGGAGTTTCCTCAGGGCCACTTGCAGTGCGTGTCCAGTTGTCCAGCACTGCAGTCGCTGTGTTCGGTGAGGGCATTAAAGCTGAATTCTCTCCTGAGGCACATCTGAGGCAATGCTTGAAAGTCTCCAGAGCCTGACCTGCTGCAAAAAACTGGAGCAGCTCACCCATCCCACACTCGATCCCTGTAAAATCCCTGAGATTTATCAACAGCTTTGTGAAAGCAGAGGAAGGAAGCAAATGGCTCTGCAGGTCACAAACTCTCTCAGCCCCATTTTCAACCAGATACAACAAAGTTGCTCTCACAAATGAAAGGTCCAGTTTGTGTAGGCTCACACCTAGGCACATGTATGGTCATCCCAGTTTTCCTGGCATGCCACACATTTGCAGAGGCATGGGATGCGTTGGCAGCAAATCCACAGCACAGGGCAGTCACTCCAGTGCTTGTGCCTCAAGAGAGCTTGAAAGAGTTAAAGGCAGTAACATGCTCAGGAATGGCTTGTTTGCAACATGGGCTGATATTTTTTTGCCAGCCTTGTGACCTGCAGGCACACACCTGGTCCCAGGGTCAAGTTACAGCCAGGATCCCTGGCCCAGGGTCAGGACCTGGCTGATGATAAGAGAGGGGGGCCGTCCTTTGGCAAAAGCCATCGTTTAAAGAAACAAGAGAATATTAAGGAATATTAGATGTCACTCCGTCTTCCTTTAGGGTTCATTTCCCTTCCTTTAATTATCACAAAATGTAAACACTAAATATTCCAGGGAGTCACGGTCAGGGGAAACTCCATGAACTGCACATTTATTATGGCCGGGCTGTGAAAGCACCAGGAAAAAACAGAGAAGTTGGTGGGCTGCCCTTATTAAACTTCACTTAGCTACTGTTAATTATGAACCTAGATTGAGATTGAACAGCTCTAGATTGAACATTTCAGCTCTCCCCTACTGCAGCATCATTTAAAAACTGTAAGAAAATGTCAGTGAGAAGAGACCATCTGTTTTCTGAGTGGAAGCCCACAGAAGGAAGAAAGAAAGGAAAAAAGGAGAAACAATGCATGTATAAACCTTCAGCTAATGCTTGCCTTTGGAGGGAGTTGGAGAGAATTTAGGGATATTTATGCAATATATAAGTGATAGTTATAGACTATATATATTTTTGGCAATACTGTTTTACTTATTTCACAGGCAGGTAAAGCAGAGCACACAAAAATTAAATACCTTAATTGTAATCATCAAACAACTAGATATTGAATACTGATGCTCTTTCTTATGTTCCAACCACTAAACAAAACTGCCAGAGATGTCCCAGAGTGCTTAATAAATTGTGCCCAGGGGGTTATTTTCCTATGACTGAAATGCAGCTGGACTGAAAGGCTGCTGTCACTCTGCACAGACTTAGCTCTGTAAAATGGGGTGTTGCCAAAGGAACTCATAGGGGAAATTTTCGGTACAGTTGGCAAGGTGTGATTACAGGCTCTGGATTAGTGCCAGGATCTAATGCAGACCTAACACCCTCCTTCCTGGAAAAAGTGTGGGCTCTTTAATAGCCCTTAGTTTTATGTTTCACCTGCACGTAAATGAGTGGCACCAATGGGAGATGGAGGCAGCTACAGTGCTGTGAGCACCATTAAATCTTCCTCAGAGCTGAAGCATTTCATAGTGATCAGTATTAGCCATTGACCTGATTTGTCAGCCTATCAAATGGGAACCACGTTCCTGGAATTACCCTTCTCTCTTCATTCCCCGAAAATAGTTCACAGAAAGGATTAGTCCATACCACACTGGTGCTTGAGTGCCCTGGTGCAAATGGAGAAATCTGCACTGGGCATTGGGCTTTGTCTTCAGTTTGTGTAGGGTTTTATTTTTTTTTGCCTTTTTTTTTTTTTTTTTTTGTCACTGTTTTTTTTTTGGTTGTCTG
>VXAZ01005997.1:1508059-1531523 GCA_013399875.1 Gymnorhina tibicen
CTTTTTTTTTTTTTTTTTTTTTGGTCACTGTGTGTGTCTTGGATAGCTGGGTTCAGAAAGTTCACCTTCTTGGAAGGCATGAGGTGTGATGCTATCTAGTTAAAAATGTCCACTTTGGAAAGACAATGTGACTTTAAATCTCTCTTGGCCCTTTGTAATAAATGTTATAGTTTAAGCAAGCAATGTCTTTCCATTAAAACTATAAACTTCACTAGAATAATTAAGACTGATTTAAAGTAAAATTAAATTTGACATGTGGCAGGTGAAGCAGTGCTATTAATTTCGACTGCATATTTAGCAACAATAGTGAGGGAAAATGGGGGCATGGGTAAAAAGGGCAGAGCTGTAAGTCCATTCAGGCTCTTGGTCAAGTTGAGGGTGGAGAATGCAGCATATTTCAACTCTTTGTGGGCTGTCATTTTCCTTAGAAGTAGCAGACAAGAACTTGTGTCTATTCTTGACTATTGTCTGCAATGTACTGCATCCAAGGGAAAAGGGGAATAGTGGAAATGAATATTTAGAAAGTTGTCCCTCCTCTGGCCTCTTCATTTTCACCCTTTATTTGTAGTTTCTGTACACTTTTTTCTTATTAATTCTATAATTTCTAAGCTGCCCACCTTTGGAATTCTTGTGGAAGGAACTTACCTGGTCCTTGCCATTGTTTGAGAGGAGGTGTTTCTGATTCTGGTTTTGAACGTAGGCAACAGTGACAAACCCCTTCCAAACTGTCTGTGGTAATGAAATTGCATGCTAAGGACCACTCTAGGATCCAGTCCACTTTCAGGCTGATTTCTGATTTAATATAAAATTCCAGCTGAAACCTAAACCTGAGTAAGACCAGCCTGATCTAGTGCCCAGATCTAGTAGAGACTAGTTTGGGTGTGAGCCTACATTGCATCCTCCACTGAGATTATCAAAAAGGTCTCGTTATTATAGTCATCAACCATCTCATTTCCTGCCAAGGAATATTGGCGTGAACCCTCTCCAGAGTCCATCAGTGCCCTTGATCCTGAGAAATTACTGTTGAGAAATAGAAATAATTATGTTCTCCTCCTCCAACCCAGATGTGGTATCCATATCTTGACAGCTTTTCCTGTCCAGCGTCAGCCAAGGGAGTGAAACACAAGTATCCAGGGAAGGATTTCCTTTTTTGAAATCAATAAATTCTAATTGCCAATCATGCAAATAAATATGCCTTGCTGGAGCAATGTTATAGTCCACCAGGACCGAACGGCATTAACTCATTGAGGAAACTTCATCCACTGATTGCAGATTGAAGTGAATGAAAATGTCTTTCAGGGGACCCTGCCACCCTGGTTCTGATGAATGAATTCTAATTACGTACATATTACTTTTACCTTGCTTATTAATGACAAACATATCAACCTTTCTACTGGAAAGTGAACTAAAAATCCAATTTGAATAAAGAATTGCAAATGCCTTGTGTAAAAGACTGTGCACAAAACAAACCAGATGTTCCAAGCTGCATTGAGAGAGCTTTACAGAGCAGCTGGGAGAATTTTTTTTTTTTTCCATCAGCCATTGGTAAAAGATATACATTGCCAGCAAGCAAACTGCTTCCATTTTTAATACTCATATAATTGGTTTACTCCTGTAACCAATGCAATATTAAGTCAAAAGGGAGGGGTGAAAGAAAACAATGATACTGGTCAAAGTTTAGAAAGGTCATGGGGTTTGTGGATGGAGAGGAGAGTGGAGGAGGATAGAGGTTATTTTTCCCCATAAAGCTTTCTTATTTACTGCAAGATTGTGAAATTTGGAAAAAAATACTAATAAAATTTATTGCTAGGGGTTGTAAGAAGATCATACCTTGGTTCTATTTTCAGCTCCAAACAGATTATAGGACAATGGAGCATAAATGGAAATTAAAACAGATTTAGAACAGACGTTAGGAAGCACTTTTTCACATCGAGGATAATAAATGTGTGGAATGGCCTATCAGGCAAGGTTGTAAAGGCAAAGACACTGGGATCATTCACGCAACAACTTGGGAAATAGCACACTAAAATGGAATGAGTCTGGATGGCGAGGCGGCCTCTGTTTAGATTTCTGGGATGCTTCAAGTCTGCAGGTTCCCTTCCTTTCCTTTCCTTTTCAAATTATAATTTCATCTATGATTTGTTGTTTTTTCAGGCGAGTTTGTCAATTGCTTTTCCCGTGAGGTGGAAGATTGCTCTTAATTCCCATGTCACCTGCCTTGATCGCTTATGATGGGGAGAGCAAGAGAAGAGAACTTATTTTGGGAAGCCAGTCCTGCCTCTTGCAAGGCCCTGAGCACAAAGTGGACACTTTTCATTCCCACTTTGAGAGTGGATAGATCTAGCACCACCTCACATTCCTGGAGGAGGACATGTTAGCCTTTTCCCACAGGGGAAATACAGCACTACACCCACCAGATCTATCCTTCTCCATGAGTTTGGCTCTCATGGCAACCCCAGTACAGTAGCTCATCTCTGCTCCTGCTGAGTACTCTTAGATTAATTTCAAGATACACCAGGAATCCTTTCATCTAAAGGAGAACTTCTGGGAAAGATACATAATCCCCAAGCACTTATATTCCAGCTTTTCTAATGTGCACAGGTGTCTTCTATGCTCATCCACACCTAAAACACATCATTCTAGACTAAAAGGATGGAGTGGCTTGCATGAGTACCTCATTTCAAAGTGTATCCCTGCTTTGTATCACTATTCATGCTCTCCACAAGGGTCTCAGAGTAAAAATGTGGATGTAGTGGGAAGGAGAAGAGAGATATTGAGTCACAGACCAATCACTTAGTGTTCACCTTCCTCTTGTCACTCCTTGGGTCACCGGCATCCGTACCTGGCACACTTTCCAACCATACAAGGCACACGGTCCAACACCAAACTTTAAAGGGTTGACCTGCCTACCTGCACACCAAGCAAACCCTGATGCACCTAAACACAAGAGGAGTTCTCTTCCACCACGATGTCCTTGAATGTTCCTAAAGCTGAGATTCTCTGTCTGCCTTTCTCAGAGAGACCCAAGATTTGACCAAGAGTCAACAAAGTTCAAAAGCTTGGAGGCACTCATCTAAGACCATGATGGTGAAGCCTTTGATGACTGTGTGTGCAGAGAGGTGAATTCAGGAGCTTAAAAACTGACCAATACTGAACCAAATTACGTCATATCTTATAATTTTCCAGAAATGAGTGGACACATCACCTGACTTGTTCTGCAGTGTTCTCAGTCTGGGCAATAAATGGAACTCTTCAAATGAAATTACAGCTCATAAACACAAACACCGTAGGCCATCGTTTCCTGCACAAACCTGCTGAGCCTTTGGGGCACTTGCCCAAACTGAAGATGGGGGAAGCCAAGGCAAGGGAGCACTGAAAACTCTGGAAAGTTCACCAAGTGTGACCATGACCAAGTCAGAGAGCAGCTGAAGGATCGAGTTTGAAAAGCCTCACCTTGAATGCTGTGACCGGTCAGTGTAGATGCAATCTCTGCAAGAATGCCAGTGTTCTCCAGAAGCATTACAACAACAGTTTGTTGCAGCCTCCTTGGACAACCTTATTAACCACAATTAAGATATTTCTGTGGGGATGCACCCAGAGAGTGTGGCCTCACAAGACAGCACAAAGAAGTTACCGAACATGAAGTGATGACCTGGGGAGTCGTAGCCTGGGACACTCACTTCCATTACTGTCTGCATGCACTCTAACAGTATATTCTAGCCAAGGATTTCAACATGCTTTGAAACATAAATTATCTTGACAAAGCTTCTCTGAAGGAGATAAAACTTACACGAGAAGAAGGTCAGAGCCAGAGAGACTGAGGGATTTGCTCAGGGTCACAGGACTGGTGAGTCAGTCAGTTGTGGAGCAATTATAGGAATCCTCCTCTGCAGCCTGTGCACTAAACATCCTCATCACACATAAGGTATGAAAAAAAATGCATTACTTCCCCACCGCATACACTGCAGTGTAATCATATGTGTGATATTATTTTATTTGTTTAGGATAGGGTATTGCATGAATCCAACTGAAGAAATCACACCTCTGCAAAAGAACTTGAAAAAATATATATTGGCAGCTTCTCTATTCAAATCAGCGAGGATATCACTAGAAATACATAAAGCTTTCAGTAATGAAGGTAATCAAAGTGGAAAGTGTCTCTTCCCATGGCAGAGGGGTCGGAATTAGATGATCTTTCAGGTTCCTTCCAACCCAAACCAGCCTACAATTCTATGAGATTCTATAAGAAAAATTTAGGGTAAAAAGGGTCTAATTATAACTCAGCTGTGCTGGAAGTATGAATCTACCAAACCTTGTTCAAAGGCATGCGGTATGTTTGTCAGGGATTTATGACAACATTGGAATCAGAAACAATTGTATTGATCACACCAGAACCAGAAAAATTGTATTGTTGTATTGATGACAGTTTTAAGAGAAGTAGGCTGACTTACCTAATACCTGTATCTTGCTGGGAAAAGCTGTCTCTGATAAATCAAATCTTAGTGTACACACCTTCTGCCAGCTTGATCAATAAAGTATTTACATGCACCAGTAAAACGCAAGGTTTTTAGTCTCAAAATAATAACTTGTTTTAGATCCAGGACTGGGATTCCAGAAAGTGGCAAATCACAGTATCCTGTGTCACTATTATGTTGCAAAGGTTACCTGAAGGGTAATCCCAGCAAACACTTTCCTTATAATTTTCTCATCCTAGGCAACACGCAGAACTGTAACCAGCCAACATCTGCCCAGCTCCAACAGCCATCCTGCAATATCCACAGGACTCCAGGGACTCAATAGCATGGGAAAGGTACCCATGCCAAACTCTTTTTGATTTGAGTGGCCAGGAGCAGCATTCAAACCACCCAGCTACCGAACAGAGACTGTGCTTGATCAAAATGCACAGTCAGTTGTCAGGGATGATGATGTCCCTTGTGCTGAAGGGACATTTGGCCTGAGTGGGCAAAACAAAGTGGCATGCTCAGGGCTGGTTACAAACCTGACTCCTCATGCCACAGCAGCAATAGCGCAAAACATCCCTTTTTTTAAAAAAATTGGGCCTAAAATAATCCCACATGTGTTTCTTGTTTTCAACCCCCACCCCTTAAAGCCAGATTTATTTATTTTTTCAATAAAGCCATCCCCTGGGTTTAATAGTAGCTATTCTAGAGTCTGAAGTTAGATTAATCACATCCCACTAGCAGCATTTTAGCTGAATGCAAGGGAGGCCTTTTTTGCAGAGCATCTCCTGTGCTGAGCCCAACTCCCCCTGTGTCATTAGAGTGGGGCTGGTGCCCCGTGTTTACGGCAGAGGAATGTCGATGAGGGGCTGGAAGTCCTCATTGTCAGCCTGCCACTGACTCTCTGTGTGACTTTCGAATTAAACACAATTTCCCCATGGCTCGCTGTGTCCCTTTTTGTCAAAGCTGAGCCACACTGACAGAGGGTGATGTGTGGGGGAGGTTTACACTACTACTGCAATTTCATGTGCTATCCGTATCCTGTGGACAAATAAATACATTCACTTCTGAGGACAGTCAGTCCACGCCATCCATCATCACTATAGACACTTAGAGGGGAAAAATGATTGTGAAATATGCCCAGAATTTGAGCCGGTTTTGATACCAGTGGATGAGATGCCATTTTTTGGTATAAAAGAGCTGAATGAAAGGCTTGAAACTGTGTATAATAATTATGAGAGTAACAAACAGGGTTTCTCTTTCAAGACCATTTACACATTTACTATGTTATCATTTCTAATTCATATTAATCAGAGGGTTCATGAACTTGTAACTGAGAGCCATTTGCAGCATAAATAACTTTATCTGGCTTCTAAAAATACACATATTTAATATGAAACAATAGGGTTAAATATAAGCAATATGTTTAGGTAATTAACCTGCTGTTTCCACAGATTAATTTAGTCTATACAGGTGGCAAAACAGCACCCATCACTGTGGCATGAAAACACTGTTCAGAATTTAGGAAGCCAAAGAAGGAAATGAAGCTCTATAAATCGTATTTCTTTCTCTGCCTGGTAGGTAGTTATTAAAAAGGAATAACCTCTGGATAATTGCACTGCAATAGCATGGTAACTACAGCATATTTACAGTCAATCTCTAATAACAGATAACTCACATAGTTTTTCCTCCCTGTGATTTGCCTAGTGGAAGCAAACCCAATTTGAATCCTGCTTTTGCAGTTCGGTGCAGTCTCTTTGCCCCGTTATTACTCTGCTGCTAACAGCGGCCTCGGACTGTCAATATCTTCCCTGCCACGGTTTACACTGGTAGTTGTTATTATATCAGACCATGAAAATTGATGGTGATAACACACTCTCTAGGAAGGCTCTATACATGTCAGTTATTCAAAATATGTCTCGTTAAATAAATATTTACAAGACTTTCGTTATTTAGCTTATAAACTGTTTGGACTGAGGCAGCTTTGGAGCAGTTGAAGAGCGTTCCAAAGAGTTACTGCAGATTAATCCATGTAAACCACACCAGTGTGCTAAAAATTGCTATGGTGGTTTCTAACTGCCAAGTCTATATCCTTCCAGTCTAAGAAATACAGGACATATTTTCCTTTGTAATAAAATCTCTCGATAAAAGCAATAAAAAAATACTAGTCCAGAACATGTGATTATCCTGGGGGGTGGAAGGGGAATCATACCCATGGGATGACAGGGAAGTTGGCTTATTCTTGCAGCTGGGAGAATGGATAAGGATTCAGATTATCTGAGCTGAAGAAATAGGGAGAACCTTAAAATGGAAAGAGGGAAGAGGAAAGCTATTCAGTTAATAGTTCAGTAATAATAGCTATTCTGTTAATAGTGTAGTAATAATTCCTCGATAATCAGTCATTCCCAAAGCAAGCTTAATTCTGTCCTGGAGAAAGCCAAAGGACACAACAAAGCAAAAGTAGGCAGGAAAAAAGGGAGCCAGTCCTGTTTCTCAGCTTCAGATGTCTCTGCCTTTCCAAGACCCCCAGATCAGTGCTATACAAGGATTTTGACATAGCCAAACTAATGAGGCTACATCAGGCAATAATGATGAGGCTCTGGGATGGCAGGCGCTTTTCACTCCTAAAGATTTCTGCTCAGCAAGCCAAGTTTCCTGGCATAAAACCCAGAGAGCAGGAATGTTTTCTATGCTTGCAGGGTCAGGCTTGTGAGTGTGTGTGTGTGTGTGTGTGTGTGTGAGAGTCTCTAGGTTTCACACTGTGCCTCAAGCAGAGTCATCCAAGAAACAGCACCGCTTTCTGCCGTGCTGGATGGCTTTGGGATGCTGGTTTTCCACGAGAGGGAGCAACTCACCAGCACAAAAACCCCCTTTTCCCAGACCAACCACCAAATTCACTTGGAGCTCTCAATTTACTCAGCTGACAGCAACCTTGATTTTTATCAGTTCTACTAGATTTGAGAATCATATACCCATTACTGATTTTTCATGCCTAAAGTCACACTGGCTGCGTGTGTATTTATGCATATCAGGGGAGACTTAAAATGGACATCACTCATTTAGAGAAGTGATCCTTTCACTAAAAAGGAAACATTCATGTTTCCAGCTTTGCAACAGCTGTTGGGCTAATTATTAGGATGCAAAAATGATGGATTTACCAAAGCAATCAACTGAAGGCTTATTCTGTTGGTGCTGAGTGAGGGGGCCCCAGCCCACTGGGGAATTGAAGCCAGGAGGGAGGTAATTCTAGATTTGCCTGAAGTGTGCTACCCGTGGAAGGTACTGGCTGCTATTCAAGCTATTGAAGCCTGCAGCCCCTTTTCCTCCCTAACAGGAGACATGGGAAGCAAAAACATCTGTCAAAAGGGGTTCAATGCTATTGATAAGCCCTTTATGTCAACTGAAGCCCCTCTACTGGCAAGTCCAAACAAAACAGCTCAAAATCTGCGTATCGGTGGAAAAACATGTTGGGCTGCATGTGGAATAAAGCAACAAGAAAAAAGTGAGACTGTAACAGTCACAGCTGATTTTTACAAACGACTGTGCAATCCATGGAGGAAATCCCCAGAGGGACTAGAAGTTGTAGTCCTGATCCCTTCCCCTGCCCATTCCCCCCCACCTCCTCTTCCATCAGCCACTGCAGCTCCTCTCCCACTTAAAACTCAGCCCTGCCAGAGCTGGCTTTTCCAGTGTTTCCCCTGTTGTTTCTGTCCTGGCATCAGGAAAGATATTTTGCTCTCTTCTTTCAGACAGTTGCACTTTGAGCGTGCATGTTGAACTGCTGCAAAAAGGGAAGCAGTTCCTTCCCCACTGCCCGTTTCCCATTTACAGGGCACTGAATACAGATGCAGTAAGATTTGGTTCCAAGTTTTGTTTCTTGTAAAGAGTTTCATTCCCCTTCCTGGTCTGTTGAGCACAGGCTTGGGAGTCACAGCTAACCCTGTGCTGGACTCCATAAATCTGGCTTGCTTTTGCACCTCTGTGCTTTATATTTCATCAGGGATATGATTACCTTGGTCCTCCTGTGGCTTTCTGTTGTCTTGCCTCCAAGGTAGGAAAGGGCTGAAGTGACACAGAGCCAAATAAAAGCTGACCAAATTTGTGATGCTGGCTTTTTTGTTTTAGGGAAAAATGGACCAGTGACCTTGGGAATTTATGTACAGGACATATCCAGCACAGATGGATTTGGTACAGGCTTCTACAAATCAAATCTTTCTCCCCAAAATGACTGGAAGCTGTGCTGATTTGGAAAAGGTAACTTTCCTCTGCAAGTAATATACATTTTCATACAATCTCAACCTGACCCAATCTATAGTCAAGACAAATGTCAAAATATATATGAAATTGTATTAGAACATTTTCTTCCTACTGGAAAGAAGAACAGCTCTGTTGTCTCCCAAGAAAAACTGAAAATGTGAAACTCTTGGTCCTATTTTACACACAAAATTTTCTCAAACTGTTGCTTTCAGGGAAGCAGTGTTGTGATGTTTAAACCAATAGCCAAACTACGTGGTAATTTGAAATTTATTTTACATCCTTTGGACTTAATAGCTACCTTTCAGCATCCGTAATTCCAGGCTGGAAAGTCCTAACAGGCATCTGGGGACAATCCCAGCCCTGTGTGCGTGTCTGTGCATTAGGGGTCACAAGGCATGTCCAATACATTAAGACCATGACGGTTACAGCCCAGCTATGTAGGTTTGACTCCAGTTCAAGCTACAACAACAGCAGTTCTGGAAGTCTGGAGTTTAATCACTGGTGTGTCAGCCAGGATGGCAGATGTCACCTTGCCAGCAGTGGAAATCATGTGTCCCTTTATTCTGTCGCTTATTTTTATCCTTCTTTCAGCATTGCAATATATGGCAGCACAGTACATTTGCAGTGCAAATTCTGGTCTGTGGTGAGCAGACTGATGCAATCCAAACACATTTGACACCTTTTATCCTGCGCAGTGTCAAGTCCCAGTGAGATTTGTCACATGCAAAGTAATTTATGAATCGTCCTTGTTACTTTATGTATCAAGAATCATTCATAGAGTCATGCTATGCTATGAGCTTAACTGGGTTCCCCCAGCACAGAATCAAGACCTAAAATAAGTGCTGGAAATGTCTGGCCTTCAGCTCGTGTTGAGATGAAATGGCTCACTGATTCTTAGAGTAGAAATCCCCCTTCAAAAACACAGACCTCCGAAGAAGGGCACGAAGAAGAGACTGTGCATGTAGTTGGAACTGCTCTTGTTGCCTGATTCACCATCGTTCACACCAATGACTGCTACAAGAAACCATCACAGGGAACTATATTTGGCTCCCATGTCAGTGAAGTCATCCTGCTGATTTTAGGGAGGAAAGAGTGGAAAGCTGAGGGGAATATATTTAAAAAAATATGCAGTGTCAAAAAACCACCAATACCTTCTGTAAATCTAAGGAGTCAACTGCTGAAATATTTGCAACAACCACAGCTCAGTTTTCCTCACCAGGAAAGATGTACACCCCACTATTAGTAACAAAACAAGTTTCAGGGACAGCTCTAAAATCTTCAAGACCTCACCACTAGCCCTTGGAGACTAGTAAGTGCAGTTTGCCCCTTTCACAGACAGTGCAAACATTTGACTGGTTCACAGCCACAGAGGAGGTCAATACTAGAGCTGATATGGACTATTCCTAAAGTATTTAAGTCCTTTAGGCCTTAGAAGAGCCTCAGTGGAGCTCCTGTCATAGTTCCTTGATCAAGTGTCCAACCTCTCAAATTAAATTTTCTACATTAAAGGGCCCAGCACTTCTATTCATCATAGGTGAAGCTGATTCTGTGTCTCTTCAAAAGCAGCCACAACAGCTGTTCCAACAAGAAGGAAAAAATTGGCTCTGTTTTATCTTAAGAAATATGAAGGTCATCTGGGAAAAGCCTGAGTTTACCCTCAGGAAGAAGCCACCATCACAAATCCGGCCAGACACCTGTGAGATGCTGATAGAAGGAAAGGATTTATGTTGCTTTTTCTCACTCCACAGTTTCTACCTACTCCAAGCTCCATCAGTGCCCTGTTCCAAGACCAAGTTTACAGCCAATAGTAACTAGTACTAAAATGGCTGCACAGATTAGGTTGATGATTCATCTCAGGAAAAGGCACAGCCCTGAAAAATGCTTGAAAGTAACTAGTGACATGATAACCTCTTTTCACAGGTGGACTTGCCCCATTTTTGTAGTGTTTCCAACTATCACTATCAGACACAAGATACTGGACACGTGATCTTACGGGTAGAGCTCTTCTTAGACTATTAAGAATTTTACAGAGATGGGCTTATTTCTGCTCCAAACTGTTCTAGAATTTTTAAAAATTCATCTAGGAAAAACCAAATGCAATGGGAGATATTCTGGGGTATTTGTGGTGCCAAGTAAATAAAAAATAAAGCCTTTTTTGGTTTCTTTTTGTCCCTTTCTCACTTTCTCTCCAGTGAAATGTAGCACACACTTTAGCTCTATATTGTGTGCTGGGTGTAAGTGCTCTATCAGAGCTTTCTGAATTTGGAAATAAATGTGCTTAAATCAATAATGATAATAATAACTCAAATGCAGTGTTATTCAATAATGTTATCTAGCTCAGCGAGAATAGGGCCATGCATTCCTGGGTAAGCACAAAGGAAGGGCTGGTTGTGTGCTTGCAGCTATGGGGACCTGACACACTATCCCAGAAATATAAGAACAAACTCATTCACAAGTTATATTGTAAGTTAAGCCTGCACATTTGTAATGTGTGATGTTTATGTGCACATGCCTAGTCTAGAAAAGCTGATCCATAATGCCTAGTTTAGGAAAAAAAAAGCAAAACGTGACCTTGAGTGTACGGAAATCACCCATTTTTAATGTTTGGGGATGTTCCTACTTATAGAAGAGGAAAAAAAAAGACTAACAGAGTGTGCTAACAGCTGACATTACCTAAAGGTTGAAATTATTAAACCGACGAAGGAATGGGTAGTTAATGCAAAGGTCAGAATAATGTATTTAATGTAATTAATCTCCTCATGTCTTGATAGAGCCAGGGCAGGGGCCCTAAATCAATGTTATGTTTGAGGTGTGATGTAACACAAAGGTACAAAAAGTTAAGCATGGAATGCCAGCCTTAACTTTAAACATCCTTTTATTTGTTGGACTGTATAACATAACATGAACTTTACTTAAACATTGTATTCGGTGTGTTACATAAAACCGCGGAGTGTAAAAGGAGGTAACAGAGTAACATTCAATCAGCCACACAAACAAAGACGACTTTCTTGCAGTCTTTGAAAGGGCTTTTGGACACAGCTTTGTTAAATACCAGTAGCAAGGATTCAAGATTGGTCTACCTGTGTTAGTTAATTCCCCGCGCCCAGACCCCTCCGCTGCCAGCCCACTTCAATTTTGGATAAGAAATGCTTTCCTCAGTTGTGTCTCAAAACCCGTACGAACTTCTCAGCCTATGGAAGCTGCTTGTAGCAATGATGTTTAATAAAGTTCCCTTTTCACTCAGTCTAGGAAGAGGGAAAGGACAGGTCCCAGCAGCCCTTTTCTCAACCTCATTTGCATATTGGGTTAGGCTACTTAATAGTCTCATTAGCACCATCTGTTGGGAACCCGCTAATAATGCACTGCACCAGGTAAGTGGAGACACGAAAAATACAAGGATAGACCAGTAACTTGTTTCCAGGCCAGGCTTTGACTGTACAGTGGCCTTGCAGCTCCATGACCAGCTGCAACTCAGAGCACTTTACTACTTCTGCACTCACCGAGGTACACAAGGCTGCCACAGGGCTTTGATTCAACAAATTCACGGCACGGAGAAAACTGCTCAGTTCCTAGCAGGAGCTGCCCCGCACCTCATAGCATGGTTTTTGGAAGAATAGTCTTAGACCAGGAATGTGTTAAAAGAAACGCCGTGACATGTAGCAGCTTCCCAAACCTGGTGTTTTCCCACATCAGACACGTGGGTCTCTTCTGGAGCTGTTACCTCACACACACACGGGTGTTGGAACATGGTTTAGCAAACTGGAAGGGTAAAAGAACTGGGGTTTTTTTCAGTGAGTAAAACCAAACATCTCTTACAATAACAGCAAAAATATAAGCTGGGAGACCTCTGAAAAGGTTGACATTGCCAAATTATTATTGGAGTCCAAACTGAATGTCACTGCTTGGTTTGTTTTTACAGTTGGCCAACCTCAGGATTGAGATTTAAATACCAAAGGCAAGGCTGGCCCCTCAGCCTGATGGAAACAGGGCTTTGCCTCCCGACAGCCGAGGCAGTGGGGATGCCCTGGGCACAGCAGACTCACAGTGTCTGTGGAACTCACCAGGGTGGTTTTGCTTTTCTCTCTTCCACTACCAGCTGTCTTCAAACCCTATACCATATCCAATTCCATATCCTACAGTGTTAAATTATACAGGACAATCACTGAAAATATTTCACATTCATTCTTTCAGTACAGGTGGTTATGCTATTAAATGGAAATTAATACAAATTAATATGAAGCAGATGAATTCCTTTCTTTCACTCTGGATTCTTTCCTTTCTAGCAAGCCCTGTTCTCTCCCCTCAAACCTCCTGGATTCCTATTATTTTTAGATATTGCACTATTAGGCAAATTTGGAATCCAAAACCTGCCCCTGGAGTATTTATTTTTCTGGATCAGTTTCATTTTCCACTAAATAATATACCAGCCTCATTTCTGCTTGCACAACTGGCCTGAGCTAAGGTATGTCAGGAGTGGAAGTCTCAACTTCTGCTTCCAATGATGGATTTAAGTCACATATATTATTGCCTAATAATTTTTTTTCTTTTACTTTTTTGTTTTTTTTTCTTTTGGCAAAATGTTTAGTGGTTTCTAAATTAATCTGAGCATGATGTTCAGTTCCAGGGCCCATTGTTGACTTCTTTCCCAGCCTCTCTTTTTCTGGAATTCTCCTTTTTAGGCGAGAACAGCTGTGCTCTTATATCTCTGCAATGTGGCCGTGTTACAAAGGTGAATACTTGTGCATTTGTTCCATCATTTTCTGTTTAATTCAAAACTAATTGCTGATACATTTATTGTAGGGCTTCTGGGGCTTAGAAATTATGGGATGAGGTTAGCACAGTAGTTCTGTTTTGTTCATAAAAGAATGTAGAATGCATTTGTTTAAAAAGTTATCTGAATTACTCACAGAAGGTTCAGTACAGGCTATTTAAGGCCTCCATCCTTTAATAGGATTCATTTGCATCACGGCAAGGACTAAAGTGCTCTAATCTAGACTGATGCCCCTCTCTTCATATCCCTGTGCAAATACATAAAAAGATATTCCCTTCTATGCAGCTTTTTTGGGATAAATATACAACAGAGGTAGAAGAGGCTGAGACACAGAGGGGTGAAACAGCTGGTGCAGCAGGTTAATGGAAGCTGTGCTGCTCACTGGTTTATGGTGTTGTCCCTGGATTAGCTCGGATCAGAGGAGAATGTTCTGTCCACAGTGGTACCTTTGTGATGATTTCTGGGAGAGGAAAGAAGGCTCCATAATCCTTCACACGCCCTGCAAGCGATGAGGCCCTTCTTGAAGAAAGCTGTCTTGGTTGTCCAAAGCCAGCAAGCAAATCTGAAGACTGCCAGTGTTATGTCCAAAGTTTCATGGCCCACAGTTGTCATTTCTTTGTATTCAAAGAAATGTGAAGTAAAATAGGCTTGCGTGAGGAACATATGTGTATATGAATCACAGGTCCTTTCACTGAGTGGAAAACCTGAAAATTCCAGGCAAATTCCATTCTGGCTCAGAAAAACGGGAAAATGTTATTCAGATAAATCTGAATCATTGATCAAAGGTATTTTAGGAAGGGCAAGGTGAAAGGAGAATAGATGGAAAAGGACTTAGATAAACTTTCTCAACTTTTTTTTCCATCTGTCTCCCCACACATACATATGCATGACTTTTTTTCCCATAAGCATGGGAAAAATGGACAGAAATTTAAATATTCCAACTCTAGATTTACAAAACTACTTTAACATTTTTAATTCCCTCTTTCCCATTTTTTCTCAGCCAAAATCATTTATGAAATATGCCCTGAACTTGCTTCGAGCATTAGGGTCCCTGGACCTTAATTAGCCATGCACCTATTACCCACTGAAAACTCCTTGCCCCACTTGATGTACACTGGCAAATTCCACGCCAACTTCCACAGAAGAGGAAGGATTCTGAAATAAATTTTTGTTCTCTTCATGGAACAAAACACATTTTTTTTACATTTAGTGTGTTTTACTGCTTAATAACATATTTATAAGAGCTCCCCTACCTGTCTCTTTCTGGAATTATAAAACACATATACCCACCTGCAGTCTGCAGCACCAGTATTTACAAGCTTATATAGGGATTGCAATATTTTCCCTACAAGTTTGTTCTGTATTTTTCATTTCCAGCTGTTAATGGCTCACAGAAAGTAGAAGATCTAGAGGTAAAGGTGTGACTTAACCACCTACTATAAAACTCTGAAAGTCCCCACTGTACTTTAATGTAAAGGAAATTCACCTTTCCCCAGGCACTATCATTTATTATATCTGCATATTATATATCTGCATATATCTGCACATTATATCTGGTGACTCTGTTTAGGTGATAAAACAGTTAGTGACATTGTTAGAAACTGCTGGAATCAAATGCTGCACGTTACCTATCAGTGTAATACACTCCCACTGCAAAATCTGAATTTAAACAGTGTGTTTTCTGCCCTCTTATTTTTTCCTTAGCTTTTGGAAATGTCCATTTAAACTAATTATTTAATATTAAATGAGCACAGAGGAAGTGTTTGGCTGAAAAAAAAGATAGTGGAGAGTGAAGAATAGGCAGATTTTTCCATAGGAATGAAAGCTGATAGGATGAATTTCCCCTGTGGAAATTTTAAGAATTTTATTCAACTCTAAAATGGACAACTCATTAGTGTAGGGATCAATCTATTCGGTCAATATGGGACGGACCAGCCGTTTTACTTCTCATTTCTAGCATACTTAAGTTGATGAACTTCAGCCAAGAAATTTCATTGAATTTTCTGTTGAAATATAAAAAAAGTGTAACTTAACCTAAAAAAATTTCCCATAATGGCACTGTCAGAGGAAGCTCCTAAGCAAAACTGGATTTGTCCTACGTGATGCAGCAGCCATTCCTTTCCCTGCAGTGTTTGTTAGGCAGGAAACCAGGACAGGCTCAGCCACATCCCAGGTCTAACCAGCAGCTCTGACCACTGCTCTTGTCCTGGTGAGTCCACCCATGAGAGACTTCAACAATCTCCGTTTCACTCTGACGTGGAATAAGAGCTCCTCTTTTCATCACAAATGTAATTGCCTGAAAGGAAGATTATCTCCACTACTGCTCTGTTTGGGAAATATTACCCTGAATAAAATGAGTATGAGTTAGTCCAGTATTATGAAAGAAAGCCTGCCTGAACTGTGTAATTTAAGGAAATAAAATTTTCAGGAGAACCATTGCTAGACATTTAAGCAAAACATTTAAACACTTCAACTTAAGCATATTCTTCATATTCCTAGAATGAATATGTTCCTTGAACATCAGAGGAATCTCATTAAGAGAAATTCTCATTAAAAAAAATCCTCCTAATTCCCATTACACATTTAAGTGTGTATGTGTGTTTTAAATGGGGATATATATATATATATATATATATATACACATATCTATAATGAAGTATAAGGACAAATACCAGCTGATAAAATAGCGACTGCAGCATGGAATGAACCCATTCTACTGCATATTAAAAAAACCCAAGACTGTGCTCTCATTTCTGCAGGTGTACATCCCTGGGAGCTCAGCTGGCTTCCAGGAGAGTAGAGCTTCCAGTTCTCTCGGTATTTTATGTGTTCTACTTTCACTGGTCCTTCATAATTCGTATTAGAACAGGTCATTATCACCCCCTTGTAATGCTTCAATATTTTGATGTGTTTCATGTGATTTATGGTGTCGCCTTTTTTTCTTCTTTCTTATGTCTCAATAGTTTCTAGTTTAGTAGGTGGCATTTTTGCTGCCCTTTTAGGATGATCACATTTCCACATTAATTACTAATAAATTTTCTAGTTTTCTTGATCATATTTTCAACCTTTATTTCTCATGTTAGGGGACAGGATGTAGCAGACTTCATAATTTTTTTTCTTTCTGCATGTATGGTATAATATGTACATATTATTTCATCCAGCTGACTCTCCAATAGAATTCTGACCTTCAAAATACAGTCATAGATTTCTTCTAGGTCATGGCAACATGGTTTGGGGGTTTTTTCAGACCCATGATATTCTATAGCACCTGTAGAAATATTTTCTGCCCATCACATTTTTTCCTATATTCATTTTCTTTTTAATACTCAAATTTCTCACAAGTTGGATTGGATCTGTACTAAGTTTTTTTTTTGGATATGCTTTTGCACATTAAAATCAGTGTATTGCACCTTTTTCAGCCACTTAAAAAGTCCAGTGCTTGCTGATAGCCTCAGGTCTATAAAAATGGAATGTCCTTTCTGATAAGGTTAATTAACAGCTCTGCTTGAGTGGCTTAATTGAGTATAAATTTCCTATTATTCTTACACAGCTCCAAAGGCTTCAATTTCTTTTTCTTTTTTTTTCTGGGGGGAGCGTTGTCTTACATTTTTGTCTTTTTTTTTTCTTTTTTCTTTTTCTTTTTGTCCTTTCCAATTCATTTGAAATCTGACTTAAGTAATAGGGCAATGCCTCAAACTCCCTCCAGCATGGGTCCCACAGAACAGTTTCCCACTGATACCATAAAGGATAAATCTACATTTTCGGTTTGAACTCCCGAAAAATACACACAGTTATTTTCTGTTCAAAAAATTTGCAATTTGGCTCATTTTAATGGTACCACATTTGGACCAATACTAGACCTAAAAACTTTATTCTTAATGTTGACCATCATGGTCAAAATTAAATTTATCTGAAAAGAGCTAGATGGGTCCACATCTAGTAGATTCAAATGTCAGATCGACTCCTTCATATTCTCATAAAACTCAGCAGTTTGGCTTCTGATAACATTGCTTGAATCACTGGCTGGTGGTATAAATGGGATTCCATTCCTTTTTTTTATCATTATCACAGAATCATAGAATGGTTGGGTTTGGAAGGGACCTTAAAGATCGTCTGGCTCCAATCCCCCTGCTGTGGGCAGGGACAACTTCCACCGGAGCAGAGAAAACATAAATACTATTAATAATAAAGATAAATGGACAGTAGGAATTGTATGTTCCTCCTTTCCCTTCTAAAATCATAATGAAATCCTGCAGAAGTTGAAAGGTAAGTAAGTGGCTCACTCAGACTTGCTTCACATCCAAACTCTGCAACCCCGTCACAAGCTGAGCCAAACCTGACTTTATGGATGACCATCACTATTTCAGAGGGACATGACCTGAGACAGAAGGATCTCACCGCTCCTGCAGGGCTCCTTCTTCAAACAAACTTCAACATCCACTGTCCAAAGAGACAGAAATGTAATGATCCATGCAGTCTGGGAATAACCCTCAGATACCTATTCACACAGCCAAGGATTTTAAGCCCATGTACTTGATTGTAGCTATCTCAACTTCCACTGATCCCTCTGAGCTTAGATGACCTTAGCAGGGTTACAAAGAAGCAAATGGCAGCACAAAGAATTAACTTTCAGGTTAACAGTTTTAATTCTGAGCCATCCTTTTTCTTTATCCCTTTCCCTGCAATGTGTAGAAGCAAGCTCAAGTCTAAGGCAGGATCAGACACAGTCACTCCCCTAAAGCTGTTTTCTCCATGCATGTACCAGACTAAAGAAAAATGCACCCAACTGGTACAGAAGCAGCATTTTTCTTCAGGGTTTCTTGGTGCAAGTATCAGGTACAAGAATGAAGCTGAAACAGTTTTCACATGTCACCCGACTCAGAGATGAAAGCGCATCCTTATCAATATGCACAGTTTGGGTGTATTTTATTTTTCATGATGTGGCAGTGTAAACAAAAAGCCCACAAACATGCATCAGCAATGTCAATTGGAACATTTGTATTCACTGATTTTCATAACTGACTTCCTTTCAGGAGGCATTTGTATTAATATATGTTTGATGTTTAGCAAATCTTCCTCTCTGTTCTTCTGATGAAATATTAAATCTGGGTTCTTCTGAAGACATTTTAGCTGCAGCCTAGTATCTGGCATTCTTTGCAAGCATTTCCAGCCCTAAGCATAACATATAGATAATATCAGTTCTGCTGTTGCTCCAGGAAAAGAGGTAGCAAAGCTCCCTTCTACTCCACGGGAGCAGGACCTGGCTCTTACAGGGAAATGTATTCAGCAAAAACCCTCTTCTGCTTCTCTCAGTTCTTCTCAAAAGGTGCCAGTTATATTCTGCAAATTCACAGAGGCATTTAACTCATGAGGAAATAGTTCCACTGCAAACACTGGAATTACTTGCCTGGGTTGCATGTATAACACAAAGATTTCTATTAGTTTTCATTTGATCCTGAAGATACACCAGTTTACACCAGGAACAGAGCTAATAGACTGCATTATTTCAGGTCACACAACTGGAGAGTCCAATCCTGTGAAAAGAACCAGTACATAAAGTTGGAAGGAGGTCTGCCACTGCCATGAACTATGGGAGCTATGAGAAAAGAAACAAAACAACAAAAAAAGAAGTGCTGAAAAAAAATTGATTTGGTCCATAGAATCAGCCCTGAACACCTGGAATCAACCCTGACCTGGAGTAAATCCACTGAACACAATGTCCTAAGATCAGCCCGGAAACAATCATGACTTGTGTCAGCAGCAAATTTCGTCGGGCACGACATCCTAGCAAGGGGGTGAGTGGATTTAGATCATGCCTCTTACCCAAACTTTCCAAATTAGTAACCATAGGGATTTAGTTTATTTCCTTACTGTTTTGCATTGCTGACAATTTGCACTTCATTTTCTGAACAAATCTATAGCTTGACCAGAGCCCCATCTTTAGCTTATTATAGAAAGAGGGTTGTGTAACTCAAAAGAGAAAATGAAGTTGAAAAGACAGACCAGAGAGGCTGCCTTGCACACGCAAACATTTTCCACTCCTGAACAGCAGCTCTCAATCCTGGTGGCCTGGCTTCAGCTAAGTCAAATATTAAACCACACTTGTTAGTTTACTGACTGGAGATTTGTCTCCTCAGCATCTTTCTCCCCCCCGCCTTTTTTTTTAATTGTTGTTACTCTGCTTTGCCTGAAAGCTGCAGCATCTCACTGTTTATTATTCCCACTTCAGTCAAACCCTGTCCAAAATTAACACGTTGCGTTCTGCAGCTGCTTTCCAGATCCAGTTATGCCAAAATGCAAGGAAATGTAAAATAAACACATGGAAGCTCTTTCAATTAGCACAGAATTTGATCCTGCAAAAGAAATTAAGCAGATAGGCAGTTTTACCCTGATGAGTAAGCCCAACTGAACATTTATGAAGTTAATCATCTGTTTAAAGTGAGTGCAGGATCAGGTCCGAGGCGAAAATGAAAAAGCTGCAGTAACAAGTGTATTTATGTTCTGTATTCCTTCTGGACTTTTATTAAGATCAAAGAGCTCTCTGAAAGGCAGAAAAGCAAATAGGTTGCAGATGAGCGAACAAAAAAAGTTCCTAAGCAATTACTGATTTAAAGCATCATTTTTCTTTAAAACTGCTAGTTCATGGCTGGCACAAACAAATAACTGCATAAAACTCAACTCTCCCTCCTAATTCCTCAAAATTCGTAATAAAAATGAATCAGTAATTGAAAGTCAATGGGAGTTAGGCACCTTTTGTGCCTTTGAAAATCTCCCCCAAAGCCTTTTCATCTATGCCTTGCTGTTCTCTGCCTGGTTTTTTATGAGGGTTTATTAAGAAGTAGCCATTTGAGACTCCAAACACAAAGCAAAAAAAGAAAAAAAAAAAAAGAAAAGAAAAGGCAAAAGTCAATAAAACCAGAAAACTAGTTGGTCTGATCAGTGTCAAGTTACATTGTTTTCAACTTGAATTAACTGTAACCATCAATAAAACTATAGAAATGGGGAAGTTGCTGTTATAAATTAATGATTATTTGCCATGAGCTTTAACAGGGCTGTGTGTGCCACATTTTATTGTGATGGTTTATTCTTATTTGGTACAACAGTAATTGGGTCTTAAACATGATAAAGCATCCTAAAGGCTGCATTGGTAACAGAGCTGTCTGCAGCAGGTTTTTAACTCTAGTTAAATAAGGTTAATCAAAGCTAATGAATCTGTTTTATCCATTGCCACAAGTATATAAAAAAAGTGTATCACCAGGTGAAGGAGCTAAAATATGAATTGTTCAACTGTGAACACACATTTTCAGCACGGTAATTCTTCCAGGTCCTTGTTATATATTGGATATCTTAATAGTTTACTGCCCTTCTACATTTGCCACTGGAAGAGGAGGGGAGAGGGCTGAAACTTGCAGAGAAATAAGGAGAACTGTCTTGCAGCC
Source organism: Gymnorhina tibicen (assembly GCA_013399875.1). Classification (NCBI taxonomy): domain Eukaryota; kingdom Metazoa; phylum Chordata; class Aves; order Passeriformes; family Artamidae; genus Gymnorhina; species Gymnorhina tibicen. The sequence goes on from VXAZ01005997.1 coordinate 1,528,987, forward strand.
TTCATTGGTAGAATTGCTGTGAAACTGTTGATTTCCCATCCTCAGAGCAGCCTGGTGTTTTATACAAGGCTTATAAGGAGGCCCAAAATAAGTCAGCTCATTTGACCATTCTCTCATTACCAACAGTCCTCAGTCTCACACAGCAAGTGATGGGAGGTGCCTGCACTACCTCTGAAGTGTGCAAACCCTGCTCACCTTCTTCCTTTGCTCCCTTTCCACCTTTCCCTCTCCCCAAGCACATCTCAGCATTTCTTGCAGTTCTGCAGATCTGGGGATGGAGCCAAGAAAAAAAAAAGGGCCAGGACAGTGGATTGGTGTGTTGGTGTGTCTGCATGAATGGAGAGAGGGAAGATTTCTGTTCTAGCCACAGCACAGGGCTAGAGAAAATTAATTAGGGCAAGATTGCTACCATACCACCCTATCAAGATACCCTTCCTCTCTTAGTAGCCCCATTGATTTCATGCATAAATTAAGGCAGAGAAGTCTGGCTCTTAGTGATGCTTGGTCATTGCCATGAGAGGACGAATTTTCCCGGGTGCCTTCCAGGCCCTCTTTACCCAGGTGCAAATGCTGCTGCCTGAATTTTGAAGCCAATAGCAAAAGAGAAACCGCTCAGTCCCAGCCCTTGTTTCTCCTGAGATTTCTTTGCAGAAATAGATCAGGAGAGAAGCACCAAGCACAGACATTCAGAGCCTGGTCTGGTACTGGGGCATCAAGTGGTGGAAGCAGGAAGCATTCACCCTTCCTCTAGAATCCTGCAGTCGCTGCAACTGCAATCCATGGTTTTTTGGTTTTCAACATCTTTTTTTTTCCTTTGGATGAATTTTTGTCTCAGACTGGGACAAATGTTCAGAGCTGTTCAGCAAGATCAGGAGTGCTGGGTGTCTAGTGAGGGCAAATTAAAAGGAAAAATACCAAAAAAAAACCAATAAAAAAAAGGCAGATTCCTCCATTCTCACCGCCTCTGACCAGCATCTTCCCAGTTTCAAGATCTGTGGGTGGGGGAGAAGTTAGAAAAGGGTGGCTGATATAAAGGAAGGCACAGCCTGCTGGAAACACCGAGGGAGGGGAGGCCCAAGGACTAATTGCAGCCTTGATGAGAGAGAGGTCCAGCACAGGTTTCGGCACAACACCTCTTTGACCAGCCCCCCTCACTCTGACAAGCTACAGCACCTCATCTCCCACATGTTTGATTTCAAGGGGAAAAAAAAAAGAAAAAAAACCAAAACAAACCCAAACCTAGTTGCAAAATTCAGGGCCTTTTAGGCTTCAGCTAATTAGAAAAAATGGGTTTCTTCTCCCACCCCGTCCTGCTCCCCCTCTTCCCTTTCTTTCTTCAGCACCTTTTCTTTCAAACATTTAGTCTCAGGAGGGGGAATCCAGCCTCTTGGCTGGGCTGTTTTCAAAACACGCCTTTGAATGCTTCTCCCTAATTCACGTCTTTTGTTTTTCTGCTTTTGTGTTTGCCAGTTTGACCATATAACGTTATACATCTGGTGTATAGCTTGTTGGGGGCTTTCTTTCTCCCAGGGATCCTATGCATTCCCTATAGGACCCTCCTGGGCTTCCATTCGAGCTATCGTGTAACATAAAGGGGGCTAAAGCAGGGCCAAGGGGATGAAAGCGGGGAGGAGGGGAGCGAGGGGGGCACGGCCAGTGAAGAGTGCGCCCGACACACACGCACACACACAAAATAAAATAAGGTGGGGGCCGGGGCTGGGGGGGGAGAGGAATAAAAAGAGCTGAAAAGAATTCTTTTGCTCTTTCCTTTTCTTCTCGTGCTGTTTCGGCCGGACCCTGCGTCAGGCAGGCACTGGCCCTCTGTGGGAAAGTGAGGCGGCCACAGAATAGATAACTCATTTGAATTCCAGCGACATATTCGTAAATAAAGCAAAAGTGGTGAAGGGGAGAGGGGCTGGAGCCGGGGGGTGTGGGGAGGGAGGGACGGGGAGCCAGAGGCTGTGGCTGGAGAAAGATGCAAAGCCGCCCCAGTGTCCGTGGCTGGGACCCCTCTCCCATCCTCTCTCGACCCCGAGCCTGCAGACCAGCAGCCCCGACTCAAGCCTGGCCTTTCCCCATCCCATCTCTTTCTGCTGAGAAAAAAAGAATTGGCTGAGCAACTTGGATTCTTGCTGGTTTTGGCGACATCCTCTATCGCAGCCGCTGCAGCTGCTTGTGTTTATTGTTGTGGCTGATGCTCCTCATGGAGATGGTCATGGTGGGGTGCAGGAGCATGTCCAGCCAACCTCCCCACTGCACCAGCCCATCCCCTCCCCTGTAGGGATGACAAAAGGGGGGCATGGCACACCTCCAGGACCCCCAGATAGTCACCTCAGGAGCTCAACTGCTATCCCTGTGCCCATTTTAGAGATGGGGAAACTGAGGACTGAGCGAGGTTAAATAGCTCAGCCAAAGTCGCACCCCAGAGATGCTGTGCCAAGCTCCAAGTGACAGGCAGGGCTTCCTCCCAAAAAGCTGTCCTTCTCTTCTTAAACAAAAAAAAAAAAAAAAAAAAAAAAAAAAAAAAAAAAAAAAAA
>VXAZ01005997.1:1531552-1536552 GCA_013399875.1 Gymnorhina tibicen
AAAAAAAAAGAAAAGAAAAGGTAAACTTTTGGGCCAAAGGAACTTAAAATCTGGGGTGCAGCTCAGCTTTCCTCTGTGCCCTCTTTAAACACTTGCCTTTGATCCTGGTGGAAAGTAGGGTATTTTGTGTTAAAATCTGAAGTGTATGCAGTCCTTACATATTTTTTATTTATTATATATACATCAGATGGTCACGATTTATAGGGCATTTTAGAATTCAATTGCATACATAATTGCCTATAATAAATTTATAGGCAGCTGGACAGGTGCAACCAGTCATACTGTAAACAATAATTGTATATATAAATATATACATGCACACTTGTAAATATGCATGTGTGCACATACATACATATATAAAGGTAAATTATGGACCGAGCATGTTTTTCTCATCTTATGCACTATGGCTGTTGTGACTTGTGCAAGAAGTTTTAGATGGCATTTATTTTCCTCTGCATTGAACAGGCATACACAGGACAGAAGCATATGTTCACCTCCACATCCACACTGAGATTCCTCCAAAAATCCTAATTAGGTAACCAAGAATAAAAGTTCCAGATATGCAGTTAAAACCAAAGTATTTTCCATTTTTTTTTTTTCCCGGTTTCTTTTTTTCTCCCCCTTCTTCTTTTTAAATAATTTTAGACAATGAAAAAGTCACACTGACATAAAGCATCTGTAAACTGCGCAGAGACTGCATAGGTTACGGAAATTACAGTGGGGACAGCTTTCTGCCAAAATGAAGTCGGCTTCTGTCACATCACTGTGTGAAACCACAACACTCCAAAATGGAAATTAGCAGAGATTTACAGAGATTCCCCTAAGCCAGCATCATTGATGTTTGTAAGGGTAGGATTTGGCCCCGAGTGAAAAATCTGATTTATTGAGTCATTGTGACTGAGGAACTTGCAAGCAACTGAAAAACGTTTCCCTTTAGGGACCACGAACCCAGGCCTCCTTTCTCCTTCCACCTCTGCATTAACTACAGGCTCAAAGACCTTTTTCCTTCCCTAAAATTTTGTGAGTGTGCCAGACTAAATACAGCCCATCCAAACAAGTCTCTGGCAGCCTCAGGAGAAGGCTCTCATCCCGCTTGCCTGGGCAGGGGCAGCAGCTCCTCTCTTGGGGCCCAGGGCTCCCCTCAGCAGGAGATCCACAACCTCCACCTCCTCCAAACATTTGCAGCTCTCAGGAGCAGCGGCAGCAGGTGAGAACATGGTGGCTGCTTAGAAAAATAGCACTTTGCCAATTGAACAACACCCTTTAAAATTTCAGCTATTAACAAGTCTTTACAGAAACAGGAACTGCCAGTAACAAACTTGATTTCTAATGTCCCCTAGGTAATAATAACTCTCTAATTTGACTGTGTCCCAACTGGCCTTGTACTGCAGTTATTGCTTGAAGGGGTTGGAGGGGATTTTTTTTTGTGTTGCTGCCTTTTATTTTTCTTATTAGTATTTTTTCTTTTTTCTTTTCCTTTTATTTTTTTCTAAGTTGTGTTTTGTTTTCCAGCAAAGAAATCTCTTTAAAAAAAAAAACTGAAGGGAAGGTGGGGAAGGAGGGAATGGAGGGCAGCAGCAGGGGGGACACACATGCGGAAATTTAATGTGAGAGCTGCTCCTTGGAATGAAGATGTTGGGTTTGGCATGAAGATTGCAATCAGCTGGTTGCTTTGACACTGCTCGAGCCTTTCAGTGACTAAGACAAGCCTGAAGGATTAGGATGTCAAGCCTGTCCTGTCATCTTCGGGGAGCAGGGGAATGGAAGGAGTTGCCTTTTTTGGTTACGTCTTCACAAGGCCCAGAGGACAGAAACCTTGCCGGTTAATTAAGGCCAACCTCAGCCCGTCACTGATCAACAGAGTCCTGCTTTTTAAGACAAGCGATGCAGCGGGGCTCCACGGCTAATCACCCTGCGCGGGGAGGAATTTATCTCCAGAGGCTCTCCCGTGCAGCCCCCGCGCCGGCCGAACGGATGGCTGCACACTTTGAGAAAGTCAGTGGCCTCCTCCCAGGCAGCTGTCAAGCGAAGCAAAAGGACCTGGAATAAGCTGACTTAAGCAAACCATATTTAGCAGGCTAAAGGTAACACCAGGCGTGCATTTCTCCGGCATTGTTGGAGCTGACGGGAAATATTGATGCTTATCAAGCAACAGTTCTGCTGGTAAAAACATGTGGCTTTTGTGTGTGTCTTTGCTTCTCTGATTATGCTCTGTTCCCAAGTTCCAGGTAAAGCCTAATCAGACAGTGACAACGGGATCCTGGTGCTTTGGTTGTGTTTTGAGATGCTCTGATGCATCAGGAGTTTGGAAATTAAGAACTGCCGCCACCACCTGATGTAAATAATGTTGACCAGGCTTATTTGTACGGAAAAAAAATTAAAGCCAGTCACTCTTGCTGCAAACTGGCTATAAGGAAATCCAAGAGTAGAGCCTGCAACCCTTGCTCAGAGACAACCAGTGTCCATGTGATGTGTCCACACTGAATCATTTTCATTTCCCAAATGAATGACCTTTGTCAGGAGGATATAACACAGTTTCCCAGAGAATAAGCTCACATGCAAAAAAGCTGTTCCTGAGTGGGAACACAAACACTGGGACAAGAGTGAACTTTACATAAGCACCAGGAGAAAAACTTTGCCGGTCTGAACAGCCAGGAAAAAGAAGGCAGTGGTAGAAAATGAGATTCAGTGGAGTAATTTGTATGAATATTCAGTGAGTCTTCCCAGATACAGATTTCTTCCAGCTTCCTTCATAGTAAACTTAATACCTAAATAATCCAATGCTTCCAACTCCTAAAATAGGTCCTGGAGTCCCAGCTACTGGAATTGTGTGATTATGTGGGAAATTAGCTTCCATTTATTAAAAAAATACATTTCTAAACCTTATAAATCCATGGAAAAGATGGGAACATGGTTTCCAAGGGTTCAAATTGCAAAATGTAGATCAAAAGAAATTCAGTGCCTCCAGCCTCATAAAAATAATGTAATATTCAAAACTTTACTACTCAAGTGTTACAACACAGCTCAGAAGGTGGCATCATACAACATATGGAAACTTTTCCATCTTATTTATTCTAAGGCTTTAATTTGACAGCAGAAAGGCCACTGTAGTGTGTCTCACCTTTGATTGTACTGGAGAAAAATAACCCTACAAAAAAACCCTTCTCACCCTTCCTATTTCTTCTTGTTACCATTACAAAGTGTGCCTGAAGTAATCCTTAGAAACAAACAAAAATGAAAGCAGTATTTTTTGCAAACCCTCCTGTTGGTGTTACAGCAAATATACTTTTCCTTCCGTTTCTGTTGCCCTTATTTCTATATTCTAGATCTCACAAAAAAAGAAAGCAAAATGTGTAGCTTCGCAATAAATGAGGTGAACTACAGAAGCCTCCTGTTCAGGGAGGGAAATTGCTTCCAGTTAAACAAAGAAATTTAGGGTCTTCTGCTTTTCATGAAAATACCATACATATGGCCTTTGAAAGTTGTCACTGAAGAGTGTTTAGCTCTACAGGAAAATTCAGCACTTTATAGCATTTCAGCTGCAAGACTCTTGCTTTTTTTTTTTTCTCTCTCTCTCCTTTTTTTTGGCCTGCAGCCCAATGTGAATGTATGATCACTAGCACAATAGTTAAACATCTGAGTCGTTTTGAAGTGCCTTCAACATTGCAGTGCTGTGATAGGGTTGGGTTTTTTTTTTTCCTTCAACTAGGCAATTTATGGAAGAAAATCCAGTCTCCCCCCTAGTGGTAGCGAGGAAAATCCAGCAGGAGCATCCTGATCAATCCCTAAAAGGCTGCTTCACTGTAAGTGTAGTGCCTGGAGGTATCTGTTTCTGCAACCATTCCTGGTCATTGCAAAGAGCTGGAAGATTTGTGGTAACGTTTTTTTTTTAATGCGTGAATCAGTTATTTCAATAAATTTCTCATGAAAACATAGGTAAAAAAAGAAAAAAAAAGAAAGAAACAAATAAAAATAAAACAATTAATATTGTTTAACAACTATATTAATAAATAAGATAAAATGGCCCATAAACTAAAAAAGCAAGCAAACTATCAATTAAAGGGAAAAAGTCTCAAGCCACCATGCACAGACCAGGCTGACGTGAGACCCTCAGCCCCCACATAGCATATGTTTTCTGACTGCAATCATTCACGTGTGGATTTTCAGATCTTAAAGGGCTCAGGGGCGCAAGGAGCCATCCTGCATGTCAGCCTAGTCCTCACATATTTCTGCTGCAAATGGATGATGGGCAGTAGTGTGTTTCCTTGGGACTGCATCACCTCTGAAATGAGACGAAGATCAGATGCATTTCAGGCAGTAAATGACAGAACCACCCTGAAATTACAAACCACCCAGGAACTGAGAAGCAAACCTTTGGCAGAATGAGTCAGGCAAAGGGCTTCCACGAAGGCACCTGGCTTTTGGGTGGGTGCCTTGACCCCTGGCAGCTCCCTCACCTCAGCTCTCATCTCTCCTTCCCTGTTTGCTCATTAAAAACCTCTAAAAGCCTCATGATTCTTCCCAGCCCAGAACAGGAAAGCGCTGGAATTGCTAACATTTTCATGGGCTGAGAAAGATATTTCCCATTGAACTCCACCCAGATGTGCAGCCCTTTGCTCTGCGAGTTGACTAAGGCTCAGTGAAGCCACTAGGAGGAACCCCACAGGCTATAAAGGGCTTTGCCCTCCCCAAAATGTGGCACCATTTTTATTTATCATTGGCTGCATCCTTTTGCAATTATCTTTGTGAGAGGCGTAACCTATACCCCAGGGGGCAGGACGGAAAAGCCAGTCATTCCTCAAGCAGCAGGACCTAATGAAGCCTTGCCTCAGGGACATTCCTCTGCCCTGATTCTCTGATGTCTAATAGAGGTTGTGCTCTCAGCCATCTCCTCTGTTAGCAGGACTTCTTTCCTCTGCCTGGTGGCTTATCCTCGCAATGGTTGTGGCAATGGAACAGTTTGGAGGCCACTACTACCCTCTGCCAGATACAACTGAAGG